>JABASF010000822.1:0-31273 GCA_019776145.1 Harlomillsia oculata
AGCAGTCAAGTCGTCTGGATCTTGAATTCACGTCTTACATACTAATTTATTTCACTTTCTTTGACGTTCTCAACGCTGGAATTCAATCCAGAGGATCCAGACTTTCATCACAAAGTATTTCCCTCAATGCTCGGAGAGTATCCGAAATTCGGTTTATTCTCCGCTCCATCGATTGATAAGAAAAGTCACAGAAAATCAAAAAATGAGCATTTCCAGCTAAAATCATGGGACAGCCGGAGGAACAATTTTCTCCATAATGACAGCCTGTCAAGAAATCCTCCGTGTTTGAGCAAGTGTGGCCTAATTCAATTACCCAAAACGCGATTAGTAAGTTTTCCTCGTGTATGTGTAACATTTGACTTTTACCTTTACGTTTACCTTGTGTTTTGTGATTGTGTGTGTGGTCTTGTAAGAGTAAATTGAGGAAGCATGTTCAGAAGCACTGCAATCGCACTTGGGTTTTTGTTCTCAAGGGACGGATGAATGGATGCCTTTAAGTGAGGAAATAAGTTGACTGGAAAAGGACCAAACAGTGATTATGGGAAAGGTGCTATTCAGACGGTATGCTGTTGGCATTAAATTAAACGTAAAGTAAGGGGCACGACGAAAATTCAATTATGTTCTTTAAAAAAAAGTATACAGACCAAGAAAGTGAAGGTTCCTTAAATGTTAAGGGGACTCGGAGTCAAAGCACAGACCCTGTGGTTTCCTTTGGATTGCTGTTCTGTTCTCTTATTTTTTGGCTGATTGGAAGTAAAATGTCACCAGGTAAGAAACAAAAGGAAAGGCACACGGTCATGCAATAAAAGTCCACGAGCTCGAGTACGGAACGTAAAATTTCTCAAAATTACATAATAGGAACTTCACTGATTGTCGTCCTTCGTCTTCGTCGGCTTCCTTTCACTTTCAAATAGCACCATGACCCGTTTTTTTCAAAATTGTACCAAGAAAAAGGAGAGAAGATTCCAAATTTTTGTATGTGTAGTTCGTAGATTGTTCGTGTCCGTGTGCTGTGGCGTCAGGTCCGCAATGAGGTTAACTTAAACCGCAGGACGAGAATCGAGTTCAGATAAATCTATCTGAATGGCATTCCATCCAAATTTCCAGGTAATCACTGTCAGAAACGGTCGATTATAATAGGGATTCTTGCGAAAATTCAGATAAGAATGTGGTTTTCCGAATATAATTACTTCAAGAGAGGATTCCTGGATTACATCCAATAAAAGACTACTGTGCTCGCATGTGTCAACCCTGACAGTGTCATCCCCGGTGGTCCAACACAAGAGACCCGTCCCGACAAAAATGTGGCGGATTTTGTACCGGAGCTGTATCATTAATTAGCGAGATCTTTTTGATCCAGCAGAGTAGTAAATGCTTCTCCAGAGNCCAGAGCACACAACACATTGCATTTGACACAAAAACTTGAAAGGTGGAAGCTCTAATGTGTTCCTATCGTTTAAATTCACATGCATTTAAGTCACTTGCCCTCTACTTGGAACATTTTTGCTCCCAAGTGTTTTCCAAGGGACGAGAGAGAAGTAGAGCAATTATTTTGACGAAATAGGTCCAGTTTTTTTTATAACTTATACACCGCGCTCTTTCCATGAGTTACGGTTATGACTCTGTTCGACTTCCATTGACAACCTGGATGGGGTCTACCCCCGTTGTTCCGAGAATATTAATGGCTTGATTACTCATCCAACACAAGAGCAAGACTTCACTTCATTGTTCATCTTCCTTCTTTTGCACTTCTTTTCCATTGCAAAGTATGATCGTAACAAGTCTCCACCAAATCGTAACTTACTTACATCTAAAAACTCACGTCATTATGAACATAAACATTAACTTGCATTTACATGAACCGAAATCCATGACTCAATCTTAATCTTCAAAAGACTCAATTCAATCCCCATTTAAACTGCATCTTTCTCAACCGGGACTGTTACACTGTAGCTTCGGGGAGATTGAGCCGTTTGGTCCATTGTCTTAAATTAGCACTCACCATTTCGTCAGGTGTAAAGGGCCTTTGAAGTTCGTTCCAATGCACATTTCCTCGTTCATCATCAAAACCGAATTTCTTTATTACCATTGATTACATGTCTGTGTTATTGTTAACGAACCATTGTTTTCCGGATAAGAGTTATGGAATCCTCGAGTCATTCAAAAGTGCATTTTTAAGTATGGCATGTCGTAGTATTTTACTAATACGGGTTTTGCGGGTATTGGCTTCAACGGTTCTATGCGAATGGTTATAGCTTACGTGTCAAAATTCAAAAAACTGAATCCACATTTTCGAAAAACGCTTCTTTTCATGCATATACGAAAATACGAACACAAACAAACAAAACTTAACCAATACCATCAATCAGTGAAAACTGAAAAGTACGCAATAAAATGTGTGTCTTTTCACTTTCACGTTTCTTGAAAACATGATTATAATCATTTTGTTGGCGTTTGGACTCAAAACTTGTTGTATAAAAGTGAACGAGATGTAGTGATAAATAAACAACACAAAGTGCGCTTCAAAAACTACACAAAAAGCCGGCTTTTTTGGTGTAAAAAGAAGGAAAATGTTTCACGCTCCAAGGCGGGTGGTGACTTTTTCTTTTGGAGTTGCACAGTAGCAAAAGCTGTTGAAAGAGCAACCCTGTCTTTACCATTTTTTGTGCCTAATGAAATGACTATGATCAACACTGGACAACGAGTGTTGAACACACTCTGTGAGCTTTCTTGCTTGAAAATGTTTGAGTACAAGTTTTCGTCTTTGCATAAAAGTTAATGTGTACGCTTTTAAGAGGTTAGAGAAGTCTGGATCTTCAAAAAGTCCAATTTTCAGAAAAGTCAAGACGATCTGGATGATTCCAGTTTTCATCCAGGGTTTTTGGTCCGGTTTGAGAATAATTACATGCGACTTGGACTCTTGTCCTGTTTAACATTTAATTTTCTTCATCTTCAAATCTTTGTTTCAATTATTGGCCAAAAAAGCTACTTTTTTTTATTCAAATCTAAAGTATCAACTAAACACACTACACGACGAGTCTTAGGAGAGACGAGCATGAGCACATGCTGATTTCACCCGTTCGTTAAAATCGTTAACAATCTGTATTCATTGGTTAGGAAAAGTGGGATGTTAAGTGATGGTTCGTGGTGGAAATGCAATAGTGCAAGTTAATGTTATGTGCTTATTGCGTATTGCGTATAGCAAAAAGGAGTCTTACAAGAAAGAGTCAAACTGACATAATCTGCATTTGAATCTGAAGGGAGATTGACTTGAACTTGAGCCTAGTGTTTACGCATTTGGCTGGAAGGTGAAGTATTTGAGATACTACATTGGGTCCTGTGGGTCTTGACCAGGTCCTTAATGATTACTAAATTACACTATCGAATGGTAAGATCGGAAACTAATAATACGGGTGTCGCTCGCCCTCCGGTCAATGCATTTGCATCATTGCAGTGCACTAAAGAGTAATGAAGGATCTCTTCAGGATCGTAGTTGCTTATCATCCTGCCGGAAAAATGTACTTGGGATCTGAGTTTTTGAACGGGTTGACCCCTTCCAAAGACGAAAACTGGCTTTTGGGTCATTAAAAACCAAAAGAAAGCCCTTGTTGTTGCCCTGTAGAGACAAAATGCAGTAGGAAAAGTCAGCTTGGAGCGTTTTTGCGTAACTAATGGTCCTTTGATTAGTAGGTTTGAGAGTTCATGAGTCCTTTGCAGATCAGAAAAGATCACATTCCTATTCTCATCGTCATCCTTTTTGCTCCTTCACTTTACAATACATTTTTTGTGTTATCTTCTCTCTTGTCTAATGATTAATAATAATTAATTCAACGCAACAACTAACTACGTAGCTCGTTTTTTGTCAGACATTTTCATAATGTACTCTTCTTGTTCCCAGTTGACTTTTTACCGACGAACCGAGTATCGAGCAAAGAAAATAAAGAGTACCAAGCCAAAAAATCATTATGACGAAAAGATGACGGTAATAAATACGTCGATAACCCACAGAGAATGGGCACATGAACTTTACTTTGAGTTTTCTCTTTTCCCAAGATGATCCTCTTCCGAAAGCGACTTTGACGGCAAACTTAGGGTGTTAATTTGTGTTGGACCTCCTGTGGCTAAGGGTCCCTTTTTCTCATTCGCCGTCAATGACGGTACATTTTTTCTGATTGAGTTCAAAAATTCAGTTTTTTGAAGGTCACAACACAAGTCACAATATCAGTTCATCACCATATTCTACATGTATAAGTCTACAACCATCATGGAAATGGAACTGCAAGATGCAATCTCAACTTTTACTTTTATTTGAACTCAAATGTCAAACTGAACAAGTTAAACAGAAGGCTTTGGGCTTTGACATATTGAAACTTTATGTGCGAGTGTCAGGTGCGTAAGGCAATTTTCGTCACTTAGTATTTCAAACTTTGAACACTGTGCACACACAATTTGCCAAAAAAACGTGTCTGAAAGGTAGAATCTTTCAACCTGCGAACAAGTTGACATTTTTGACCTTCTCTCTCCCTTTCCAAATAAGCTCATTTCCAGTCTACTTTATGGAGACATTAATACTTTTGTTAAAGCAATTAACTTCAGCACTCTCTCAGCCCTTTTCATCTTCAAAAAGAGCAATTTTTTGGTGTACCAGCAGCAATGTACCTTTTTGTATTCTATCGCACTTTTCAGTTTTCATATTCTGTACCTTTTCAGCGTTCCTCTACATCCTGTAGGATGATGAAGAAGACGCTCCCGAATTAGTAACTCAAGCGGAGCTCATTACATCAAGTCATTTACACTTGCTTTTATGCTCATATGATTATTTATGTTATGGACCTTTGTCCCCTCCTTCTGATCTCATGTAAATTATGTTGAGCATTCGGACTCAGTTAAAAAGCACAAAAAAGTACTACCCCAAGGACCCCAACCTTATGACGCTCCTTGTACACCGGAAACCTAACAAATTCATCTGGAGTTCCCAAGTACAAAGAACAATAGAGCAGCGTCATGAAAGTTGCCATAATCAAGATAAGAATGCGTTGTTGGAGGCGGCAAATGTCTTAATTTACTTTTTCGTTTATTATTCCCAAGCTTCCTAAAAAAGCTCATTCATCGAATTACAAACAACAAATTGGGTGCTTAATTTATTATTCATGTGTGTTCAGTGTTCACAAGTACTCAAAAAAGGTATACTCGCGTATACACTTTGAGTCTCGTTCCCTATTGTTCCTTCAGGGGTTTGTCAATATAAAAAAACCGTTTTTTATTCATGTGCTCACGTGTGTTTGAGCAAGGTCAGGTCTGCGCACGGAAACCACTTTCATTTTCCAATGCAGATGTCTTACCAAAAAAAAAACTGTTCAGGGTGGGAGGACTTTGTGTTATCTGTTTTTTATTCTCAGATTATGAGTGATGTAATGCTATTGTCTATTAATAATCCATTCAGTTGGAATTCGGTAAGTAACTTTGGCACGCGTGATTGCGTCATCGGCTCATCATATCAAATAGTGTTAAATGTTGTAAATATGTGAAAACGAAAGGATCAGATGTCATATTATCTGAACATTGAAGGGGAATAAGCTCTTGTTCCGAAATCAGAATCGCTTGATTTGGTCTTGTAACATGATATTTTTTAAGGGCGACCAAAATGAAGACGAAAGCTCAAAGCTCAAGATAAAAAACGGTTTTTATATATACTTAAGGGTCCATACTTTTGTCTGGAGACATGATGAGTTTACAAGAACACAGGGTATGAGAGCGTCGTCTTTCCAATTCCAAGACCATATCGTCAGGGTTTTTACTAAAATGTAATCGGTTTTTCATTTGCTGTCAAGCTAAATGTAAAAGGGAACCTTTTGCGTAATCTGATGAAAGTTTTTAAAACACAGCCAAACAGTTTTCCCTTTCATCACATATTAACTATTACTTGACCTTATCTTGCGGTCTGCAAAGAAGGAAAGTCAAGTGGACAGACTCGGAACTCATAAAAACGTCAAAGTGCTTCCAAAAAATCAAGAAGTAAATGGAAGCTACAAACAACCCTTTCCTTGCTTTTTTTCCAAGGGTATACGCTGATACTCGCTCAAGTACTCTCATAAAGGATCGTGTTGAAAGCTCAAATACGTTTGTGGGAGTTGACTTTCAGTCAGTCTCTGTCCTTTTGGCTTTTTTGAAGATGTGAGATTTCGGGAGATGGAAATGAAAGATGAAAAAATCTCACTTTTCTCAAAAATTCCCATTTCCAATTTTTAAAAAATGCTTATTGCGGTAGGATTGTACGACTTTCCAGAAGAGTAGACCAGTAGACATCGTAGACATCTAGACAGAGTGTTAATTGAATCCCTATTGGGACTGAGGATCGAGCCAATTTGTAGTGAAAGATGAATTTTTGTACCTTAAATTACGTAATGAATGAAGAAAAGGGTACAAGAGCCGAGGGCCAATGGCAACCTTGGCAAGTGCGAACGTTGAGACTTGAGTTGAAGTACAAAAAGTCGTGTAGCCTTAAAAAAGCATCTCTGGATCTAGACTTTATTGACACGAATCAAGAGTCCGCGTGTAAAACCTACTAGCACACCTTAATTGTGTCCTCATTGTCCATTTTTCTCACCTTGGTCATGTCAATGGAGATAACAAGGGTCCTAATGATCAACAAAAGTTGACAAAGGGACACACAACAAACGTCAAAGTACTCCTGAGAAAGTCACAAAAACATCCTTTTTATTATTGTAGATATCGAGCAATAATGTTTTCACGAGTTCATTTCTTATGGGATCGGGGAACGAACGAATCGGAAAGAAAAGTCTGCTACTCTACTAATTGGGTTCATCGTTCATGTTCATAATAAATCTAAAAATTCTTAATTTTTTGACTAAAAAAAACGCTCGAAGACTACAAATACAAATTCACCATAGAGTAACCTTTTCACTTTGAGGAATTTTCTAAAGAAAAATGTTCAAAATGAGGAAAATCTACCGGCGTCAAAAGTTACAGCATCCATTTCTACACTGAGACTAAACGTCAACATGAGTAATGAAAGTTGACGCTTTTATGAAAAATTATTTGCATTTCAATCTTTTCTTAGATGGACGGGCCTCGCCCCAAAGTCATTCTCTTTCTAAAGATAATTACAGGGTCTGTGCGGCTGCCATTTGAGTTCCAAGATGATGCCTTTGGTTTTCATCCTTAAGACACTGTTAGGTTTCTCAGTTTCTCCTTTCCTTCCTTAACTACAAACCGAAGGGCTCACGAGACTTGTCTTGTATTTGTCGTCGTCAAAAATTGGTTTAGTGTTCTTTGCATGCTTCCCGTTTCCGTTTTCACCTGATTCTCACGAATTTGAAATTGCATCCGTACCGGTTCATTAGACAGGAAAGTTATGAACACGACCAAGCCTTCAGTAGCTTTCTTTCTACACGGAAATGGTAACTGGAAACCCTTCAGGCGACGATTTCCAGACTCTGGAGCTCAGTTGACGTGTAAAGATGCCATCACACACACAGATCCAAGCGACCGATAATTTGCGACGAGAACAAGACCGAAACCCAAGATTTTGAAGGTTCCCTTGTGCTCACTTTCGGACATGTGTGTCCCAAAAACGCCCTGCACTTTGTCATTCCTTACGTACGTATTATAACGAAGGAAAAGGGGAAAGAAAAAAACGTCCTCCCTGATAATTTCCACGTTCTGTCAACTTTGGGACAGAAAACATGGGTTTGAGTCAAACTTTACAAATATAGACATGAACTTTGGTCTACCACTTTTGTGCTTCAGATTATTTGTACGGATTCATCTATTCCAGAGGAAGTTGTCATTTTAAAAACTCTTACTTATACCGATTCTCCATTGATTGTAGTGTTGTTGTGTACACAAGGAAAAACGAGTGTATCCAAGTTATATTCTTGGACAATGAATGAGCGGCTTTTTCAGGCTCTCTGGTCAAACCAAGTGTCTTTGACCGAGATAAAGTCAGCAGGCAAGACAATAATTTGTCTTGCACCAGCCAGAGAAATAAACCTCGCTTCGCTTGTTTTTTTCCTTTTCTTGTTTCAATTCCACAAGTCCACAACCAAAAATAATTGGAGATGGAATCTGCACCTTCTCAAAAAAACCTTTTCTTCTAATCGAGGGGAATGAGGAATCATTCGTTCGTGATTTACGACTCTCCCCGCAGTTTTATTGGGACTTCAATTTTGGGCTGGGTGACAGCAAGGCATTAATCATGCGGCGGCGGGTCGATTGGTCCTATGTGTGTCCGATAACATCATTTCGTCCATATTCAAATTCAACATTGTCACGGCTTTGCCGGATGAATACCAAGAATTTCCAGTGGATGAGTGAGACGGTCAAAGGTAAAGAGAGAGAGAGACACCTTTAAGATCTCAATAATCTGTAAGCATTGTTGCTAGTGACATTTCTCAATGAGTGCCGTTTTAAAATGGCATTTTTTGAAAATTTTTGAAACATTGTATTTTTGACCAGCCAGTGGAGGGGATCGTCGAAATATCGAAAGAATCGAAATCGAAACCCCGAACGAAACGAAACTGAAACGAACTATGAAAAAAATGACACCTTAATTGAGTTCACACCTTTCGAACGAGAGTCGTCGTAAAAATATTCCACATCTAAAATTTTATAGTAAGCGGTTCCGAATATTGCGAATTTAAAAATGGTGTAGGATGAGCCGATGAGCATTTTAGGACTGAAAAGCAAGAATAATTTATTAGAGTATTGCCATTTTGCATTTGCATTGCCATTTGCATTTGATTTGCATTGGGATTTGCATTACAGTTTGCACGAGTGACGCTCATTAGTCTGAAAGTGTAATAAAGGCCGACTGATTGGAGGAGAGAAAAAAACAAAGAAAGTCAGCAATTGTGTTTGCACTCATTTTTCACGCGTTTGAAAGGTAGTCGTTAACACCAAGATTTATTGGGTGGAGCTTATTTGTCCTTAATTACTGACGTGTTTGCAAAGCAAAATCGGTAGTAGCTTTATAGAAGATTAGAGGTAAGATTGCAATATTGTAATGTTAGGTTGAGGAGGAGAGGTCATGACAGCACAGTACAACCAAACTAATCAAATGAAATTGCTTAGAATTGACACTCATTGTTACATTTGATAGTCACAAATTGACAGAACCTGACGAAATTTTTTACACGACCAAATGATTTCTTACCGCATTTGAAGGATGGTTCTTCTGGTGAGAGAATTGCCAATGAGAATTTTTTCGTGGATGTTGTAGGAATGGAAAAGGTCATCCATAAATTTTGATGTCCAAGTTGAAGAATGAGTGAGAGATCTGAACAAAAGATTTCGAATGCTTTAGCCCATGTTCTTTATTTGCTCACGAAGACGATGAAATGAGTTTGAAGTGGGAGAGCAATTACAATTATGCGAATTAAAAACTTGGCCCCATTCGTCAGCCAGGATCACAGTCGCAATCCTTACAAACTGGTTTTTTGAAAAAAAGCCTACAAATATTGGCAAAACACGAGTGCAAACAGAACATTATATTTCTTAGGTCAGGTTCGCGGGTTGTTACAGATCACGATTCAGTTCTGACTTCTGCCTTTATTCTTGGCATTTGACAGTGCGGAATCAGTGAAGATCACTTTCAGGAAGATGTTGTTTGTACAGTTTCTTCCCGCTTTATAGTAGCAAATTGTAACTACAAGTGTACGAAAAACAGCGAATGGTTTAATGAAAAAAGCCAAAAGTGCCCTGAGGACCTCAAACCAAATGGACACTGGACACACCACTTGAAACCACTCCATTTTCAAAGGAAGACGAAAACCTCGTCCTGCAAATTAAATCGCGTGACGTACGCATGCAAATTGACCCAAGGTAGTAAAATGGATAAGCAATTCAAAAAATCCTACTACGTACCCCCAAGGGACCGCAAAATGTATGACTCTATCTCAGCTTGGTCCATGTTTTTGCCACGAATTAGCAATCTGGATCAGCTACTACCAAATACACAACATTATACCAGAACTAAACAGAATAAACAACAAAACGACAAACAAAGAACATCCTGATTTTTTTTTGCATTGTCGTCTTCTGTTTGAAACTTCTTCAAACGTTCCAAACGATCCAATACAAAACTTTTTTTGTTGTACATATTCGGCAGTTTGCAACATACCAGAAAAAAGCAGTAGAGAAAGAATTCCCATTAAGATTTTGGTCGCTTAATTATTACACTTGTGCCATGACAGACAAGAAACAAGGAGACAGGTCAAACCAAGACAGGACCAAGAGGCATTTTTCCTCGGCTCCTCTACAAAATTCCTCCTTTGTTCACCTTCTCCGACCAAAGGGAAATTGATGGGGTCAAGATCTCGAAGGAGCAAAGATCGAGTTTCATTCATTAGCCTCCATGGACATTTTGACATAGTCCCCGTGTGAAATGCAGAGCTTGTCCAATTCTAATAACGTTTTTCTCTATTACTGTGCAACTACTTTGGAAATCTTTCGGATCTTGATGATAAGAAAGCAAACATCAATTCTTCAGCTACTCGTCTTCGCGACTTGATGCCATTCTTCTCCTCTCATCTTACCTTAACGCTTCTCTTAAATTGCTTCCTCAAAAGTGACTAATTAGCCAATAGGTAAAGACCAGCATGCAAATGAGCAAAAATCCTGAATTTGTTGTTACAAAAGTCAGGTTTCCCAAAACACATAAAACTCGTATCTCATATGCTTGAGGCTCATTGTGCAATATAAAGACATCGACATTCGTAATCGAAAACAATCAAAAACCCAAGCCTTCAAGTCCGATATTCAGTCAAAATGTTTTTTATAATGCAAAAAAAGGTTATTATGCACTAAAACTCTAAAACATAGGTAAGACGAGCCCTTTTCTGCATAAAATGTTACATTTCAGGTATTACATAATGAGTCAATGTTAAAAGGTGAGTACATTTTTCCCTTTTTGTATGTCCGATCTTTATCTGTAACGTTTTTTCGCTTGGTTAAGCGAGCGTGGCTCATCCTTTGTTATACTTTTTCTTGTTATTTACTTATAGTAAAAGCACGTAGAATAAATTGCTGTGGAGTAATTATTATTCCTTGTTTTTAAATGACTTGAAAATTGAGAGCTTGCGTGGTGGCACGGAAGCAATCCGTCGTCAATCGTCGTGGGGTCCCAGAAAAAATTTCACGTTTTGTTCACGACGATGATGTGATCATGAAATGACTAGACCAAAAGACGGAACCCGAACCTTTGAAACGCTCTTAAAGAATTTGAAATCTAATGAATTTTGCATGTTTCATTCATTTTTTTCAATTTGGGAAAAAGGCTGAGGAAGGTTTTGGATCAAATAAAAATGATCTAACAGCATCTCAATTTTTATTCATTCAACAGGTGATTTGATACGATTTTTCATCTTATTCTTACAAGGAGGTCTTTGTAACTGTACTTGGGGAATTTTCAAGTTCCAGAATGAAAATTTTACCTTTTTAGTTTAAAGATGGTGAAAAACGATCATATCTTTTCATAATTTTGATGTCGCCAGTAGCACTCTTGGAAAAAAAAGTTACTTTTACTTTACAAAAAGAAACGTTTACATTTATTTTACCTTTTTAGTTTAAAGATGGTGAAAAACGATCATATCTTTTCATAATTTTGATGTCGCCAGTAGCACTCTTGGAAAAAAAAGTTACTTTTACTTTACAAAAAGTAACGTTTACATTTTTATGATGTGTGCATGTCAAATGATGGTTTAGAATGACGTTCCAGAATGGTTTCAGCGGACACAACAAGACGTTAAAATATGAGACTGAATCAATCATGGACGACTGGACGGTGCTAAAGGCCATTGCTCAGTTTTGAGTTTTGTGTGTCCGGAATTTGTAATTAGCTCAACATTAACTTACACTTACACCTTCAAGTCGTAATGTGTCGTGTTCCTTCATCTTTTTTGAACGAAAGTGAATTTCCCTTGAGGCGAAAAAGCGTAAACAGACCTCGGAGTTTTTGTTAATTCCATGTATTAACATTAGACTCATTTACATAATAGTACAAATACAAATCTCGCTTTTGGCTTCTTTTGGCACGTATAATAGGTAACAAATAACAAAGTAACAATCTCTAGGGAATATAAATGCGGAATGCTGGAGTTTTGAGGCCGTAACGGACAATTTCCATTGTTACCGATCGTGTGACTTAATCAACTCGATCTGAGCTTACTAACTTCCTGTAACGAAGGATCAAAAGGTGCTTTTCGTACTAAGACAGTTGGACACTTGGAAGACGCGTGCGGAACACTCGACTCGTGTCAACAAAGTCGAAAAAGTACATGAGACCGTAGTTTAGAGCAAAAGGTGTTTTGTCTGTTTGATGCAACACTTTTCTGTTTTTCACATGTGCTTACACGATTGTCTATAATTGCACACACGTCCGGTACAACGTACAACATACATACAACGTGCGTAAGTCAAGAAAGAAATGCTCGATTAGGTCTCGGAGGAATTCATTCGAAAGGTTGTAATGTAAAGGTTACAAAGAATCGTATTTTTGTATCATTTTTGCTTTTTTTTCAGATAACAAGTTGAGGGAAGACAAGAGCAAGTCCCAGAACGCGTCACAAGTCAAAAAGAGATGGGAGCTCCAGAAAATTGACATATGGCGAAGGGAGCAACAGGTGGGCAAGAAAGCCGTCACTCCTCTTCTCTCATCCAGGCTTGCTCCCGAAGAAGTCGATCTAAGTGCATTCGTGTGCCTCTGCACCCGGTCCGTCTCTGTTATTAACTTACGCCTTCTTATATGCTTTTTTTGGCCCGAGCCACAAAACTAAAGCACTATAAGACGGAAAAACTGCTTTTTGACCAGGTCGTGTGAATGGCCAAATCGAAAAAAAATATCTTATTACCCCGCAAGTTGCCAATAAGACTGACGACTCTGCAAAGAATTCCAACCCGCAGAAATATTTCGGACGCAAAAAAAAACTAGTGATCCTCCTTTAATGCTTTGGTAAAGTGCGCCACAAGACGCACTTTGCGAATTTTTTTCGCATTTTTCAACCCCATACCTATTTAACTTTATGGGTTTTGAGTCTTCTGGATAATCGTGTCTTGGCGGTATTTGGGGTAGCTAAGCGAGTTTTTCTTGTCCAGTCGAGACTTTCTAGTTCAGTTTACTTTCAGGTTCTTTTTGAGAGGTTGTAAAAATGCTGAATTGAGCTCATTAGAATGTCAGGAGTTTTACTCAATTTTGAATTTTTGTGTATCCAAATTGCTCCATGTGTATGAAATTAGGAGAAAAGTCCAGTTTCTCCAGGAGTTTATGACTAGCGTTGAGTTTCAATTTTGGGACCACGACCAACGGAGCCAAAAGGTAAAATTAGCGTCTGGCTCGACATATAACCATATTTCAAAATCACACGTTAGAGTTTGGAAAAGTTATAAAATGCTTTTTTCCTATAACTTCTTCATCCCTTTGTTTTAATTTGAAGCATAACTGGTAAGGGATCATGATTTTCATGATGAGCTAGCGCTACTACAGAGTACGTGAATTTTGAACTTTCTGTACTTTTTTTGATATTATGTTGTGATGTGAATAAAAAAAATCATTTTGAGCTACCTGTTGGGTTGGAATAAATCATGCTGACGCCGACTTGATCTAATTATTTCGGGAGATTTTTCAGGAAAATCTCAACCGCAAAGGCAAAGGTTGCTCTCAAGGCAGTCTCAGTCTCAGAGTCTCAAGTCTCAAGTCTCCGCTTACTTTTGGACGTAGCGTCCAAGTCGGGTTTTCGGTCTGAGAAGACAAGGCCTTCAAGACTGAACAAAAAAGTGAACTCACCGCAACCACAAATAAACCCTTATTTTTTCTCTTTCTTCAGTACATAAGGGCCAAAAAGAGTAGACTTTTGTATACTTTACTGCTGGTACCGTGTGGAAGAGTGGTACCCTTAGAAAAGAGTCTTGTGCCTTGAGTAACCTAGGTTCTTCCGCTATGCTCATTGATATGACCAACCCGTAGCTCGTGTAAGTGCAGGGCTTCCGAAAAAATGAGATTGTATGAGATTGTCCGTTTATAATCCAGCTCGGGCACTGGACAATGTCGTGCATACTAATCAGTTTTAACATATAGTCACTATATATACAACTTTTCTTCGGAAGTTGTTGTTCCAGTCTTTCACTTTTTCTCCATATCCTCAATCTCAAAATCCTCCAAGACGCAATAATAGAAACCGGACAATTTGGATGAAGAAACACACAGATGCAGGTTACCTTTCAGTTGCAGTTACGCTTGCAGGTGCCTATGTAAAAACAGTCTTAAACAGCGTCAGAACTAGAACTTCTTTAGTATGCGCCTCGAGTGTGACCTAATTTTATTTATTTGTGGGAGAAAAATGAGCTACTCTCTTTTTCCCTCTGGAAATTGGGATCCTCTCTGGAACTCTGGACCGATTTAACTCAAGTTCGGCTTCTTCCGTCCGTCTCCTCGTAAAAAGTCCATGATTTGCCTATCTTCGTGTGTCATAAATCTAACACTACCTTTCTTCACTCTCTTCAACTTCAAACGTGCTATTCCTATGCTCCGGTATTATGATAGTTAGGATGGGATCTAGTTTATAAACGTCTATTAAGTATCTTAGAATATGAACCAATCCAATTCCATCCAGTCCAGATAATCTTGACTTTGTGTGGCAATGGATACGACGAGACACGAGACATGGCATGATGATAAACCGAAGGGAAAACTCACAGGTGATTAAACAAATTGATATGATCTCCATTTTGAAAGTGCCGTTTAACCTGTCAATACTCTCTTCATTCTGTTCCTTTTCGGTTTTCAGGGATGGATGACATTCATGACATGGAAATGGAAACAAAGTTACAAATAAAACCTTGCGGTGCGGAGAAAACTTTAAGCTTTAATTCCATATTTTAGATGACAATCAAACTTGGCGATTTTATTGGCGTCAAAATTACACATTAAAATTAATTGCATTAAATTTTAGTTTTATGTATTTTTTATCAAATAAATTAAATATATAGTTTTCAAAGTTAGCAGTTTATAATTTGGAAAAGTATTACAAAATACAAGTCATCTTAGCGTCATTTACCCAATTAAATTATTAGGTATTTATTAAATTAATGTAGTTTTGATGTTAGTTAATTTATTAGTTTAAAAATTAATGGAAAAATAAAATATCACAGTCTAATGAGAATGAGCAAACATCTTGCATTATTTATTATAATTTTGTAATGTAATTTATAGTAGCTCGTTATGTAATGTTTTGTACACAAAAGGTTATTTATGGATGAAAAGAATGAACAATTCATCATCGTTATCGTTATTTATTAAATATGTTTTTATCAGTTTTTGAATTTTATTCGAGTAAGTCAGCAAGTGCAGAAATGTAGGATTGAGCCATTTGCAATGTCTCATACTTGGAGAGTTGTTGATCTTTGCCAATGGACGGGAGGACAGTGCGAAGTCGATCAAAAGCCGTGTTGAGATTTTGCATTCGTCTTCTCTCACGTGCGTTTGCGGCGAGACGTCGTTTCTTCATAACCACGGGATTCACCTGCAATTGATTCAAGAATTTGATGAAGATGAATCTCATTCAAATTGTGGCTTTGGGGATTTATAGATGAGGAGTTTGCACTGAAGTTTCTTATGAGGAGAGAGATAAGGTATAAAATGGTTGCTTTATTGCAAATCTGTCTAATCTGGATCATGAACCGCAAAGGAAACCGCGCCCTGTAATCAAACCCGACAATCGTAAAAAGGCAAGAAAACCCTTACCGCACTTAACAAAGGCGTCAGTCCGGATAAATTGCAAAGTTTGAATGCATGAGGGTACCGAAAACCACTCGTACACGAGTGCTAAGTGCTAATCAAAAGTCGATTGTGCTTTGATCCAAATAATGATTGTCAGTTTGGGTTTGTGTTTGAATCTAAGAAGATGAATTCCAATGCCTCAAGCTATATACGAAAGCCTATTGGCTACTGCGGGCTACTGCAATTAGCAAACCTAAAGACTGACGACTTTTTCCTGATGAAGTTGTTACAGTTTGTCCTTCCTTGCTTTTGCTATACGGGCAAGTTGGAAGAAGAAACGAATACGAATCGATCAAATAATTTTTTTGATTACTCACCTGTCGATTGCGTTTTTTTCCTTTCCCTTTCCCAGAGCTTGGTGTGACTGAACCGGAAGTGGAAGAACATGTAAGGCAATCTTCTTCTGAATCAGTCCCATTGTGTTCATGACTGTTTTCATCCGAGAAAGTACCGGAGAGTCGGTCCAGGTCGGGGTGACTTGAGATGAAACATTCAACGTTCTCAGATTCCATTTTAATGATGATTCCTTTCTTTTTCCCATTTTTTGGTGCATTCGATTTGGAATTCTTCATAGTCTGTCCTTTGAGTTTCTTTGAGACAAAATTCTTCCCTTTACGATTCACTGGAGGAATGACCGAATCAACTGTCGACGTTGACGTGACGGTTGACAAAGGTGACGACGTAGGACTGGAGAAAGGACTTGGAGTTTGGAACCCATCGGATAAAGACGTCATTTCCTCTCGAAGAAGTCTCATGGGAAGAAGCGGCGTTGACATTGTTGTGAAACTGCTCAAGTCAATGTTAGTATGATGACTCCAAATACCCGTGTCCATTCCAGGCAATGTCATTCCAGGTTTCAATTCCACAAACCCAAGTTCCTGTTTGATGTTCATGATTTTTGTGTTTTCGGTTGAATGCATGTCTTCCAACAGCCCCGTATATAACATTTTGAATGGAGGAAAGTTGCTGATGATCAATTTTCAAGATTAAGTCCAAAATTAGACGTAAAATTTGTACTTTGAGTCAATCTAGTCTTCAAATTGACCTCAATCCATCCTCAATTGAATGCTGTTCCAGTTCCCAGTTCAGCTGTTCAATTAGCGTCTACTTGAGTGTTCCACTAATGAAATCCACTCAGACGCGAGTTGAATCGAAGGACTCCCACGAGCGCCTTGGACGGTGGTCCACTCTTGGTGTTGAATATTAATTCACTTCTGGTAGCACAAAAGACCGCTCCTTAAACTAGATCTTACGATCCTTGTATAATGTCCTGGATCAGAATGGGACCACACGTAAAAATCGGTGTATCCAGGATCAGGTCCTTTGCTTTCACAAATGAGGCACTTATTAGTCCCTTTCCTCTTTTCCGCTGACCTTTCATTCAAATGACATGCAGATTTTTCAGGTAATGAATGAAACCTCCACAATTTTACTGTATTACGAGAATTTGGTTAGTCACTCGTGTGTAGCTGAATTTGTATGAAAAATTCTAACTCGCACTTTTGCCTTTTTTGTAAAGAATTAGTCGTTAAAGCCAGGTTAATGGAAAAGAAAAGGCTTGGATTGTGCGGTTTGATTGGGTTTCTTCCGACTTTCGAGAGACCCTTTGTTTTGGATATCTGACTGAACGAACGGGTGAACTCAAACTAGTCTTGAGTTGAGCGAGTTTTTCGTTTTTCACTACTTGGGACGAATGAGGTAATAAAAGGTCGTAAGTTGTATTGTGTACTCGTTCACAAGCGGGATAGAAGCCAAGAAGCTACCCTTTACCCTCAGGACTTTTCTTATAAAAAGGTCGAAGAAGTTGAAGAGAAGAAGCTACACTATAAGGAAAAGTTTTACCTTCGGAAAAACACTAAAGTCCCATTGTAAGACGTAAATTCATCTTATTATTACGACATGTACGAGGATGAGCTCTATAAGAAAAATTTGTGTGGGACTTTCATAGTAGTTTCAAGGGATTCAAGGGATCGTTTTTTATCATTACATGCGAAGGATTGTGTCTGCCTTGTGCCATGCTTCATTTAACAACAAGGAGTAACAGGGGGCTTATGTAATCATAATCACACAAGTCTTAAGTTGCATCATAGTAGACATATCTGAAATGAAGGGAAAATTTTCTGAAATTCAGAAAAACTGCAACGTCTTACGTAAAAATGCATGCAAACAGAAATAAAGAAGTTTAAAATATTTTATTAGTTTAGTTATTCCGTTTTCGAAATTTGAATCGCTGACTTTCGCTTTGTTGAGGGCATTAACGGAGTTTTTTTTAATCGGGTCGTAATTATAATCGTGATCGTGATGATCGTATTCATTATCCTTATGTAATTTCTTGTGTTGGATGGTTTTGTTTGAATTTGACATTTAACATATATGAGGTCAGCGATCCCCTGTCTGGAAAGGAGGTCAATTCTCTCCAGCGGTACTCTGGACTCGAAGACGTACGTCTTTTTAAAAGGAGCCATTACTGTCCTCATCTCGGACAGGAAACCTACTCAGTTCATATCAGCTACCTCACAAATCACAAGTAATGAGCTCCGCTTCCTTCTTGACTGACAGTAAAAAAATACACAAGGTATTCTCTTGGAGGATTTCAGGTAAAAGGTGATGACTCTTTGACTTTCAGCTTTTACCGTCGTCGTCCTTTGCGTTGTCTTTCATACAATCACTTTTTTGTTTCGTTAGTCATTTAAGAACAGTTTTTTAAAATAGGTAAGTAAATCCACTATTCACTCCATGGTGAATTGCCATGCACGCGTAGCTCATTTACATCATCGTCATCATCATCGTGTGTGAAGATCATTTCTGAGAGACTACCCACCTACCAAACCCTGAGTGTGGTCAAGAAAAAAATCCATTTTGGCAGATTGACGAGTGTCCTTTGAACTTTGGGCATTCAACAATCTCAACTCTGGACTGGAGTCTGGACAAATCTAAGAAGTCAGACCACTCAGTCATTACTTTTGAAGCAAACTAGGCCATTTCTAATCTCAAATCGCTGGGAGGAATATAAAAAACTATGTAATTTTTAACACCATCGTTAAAATGTGGGCGCGGTTTGAACATTAAGAAATCCACCACAAGAAAACATGATTTTGAATGAATGAGACCAAAGTACCAATTCAAAAATAACTGAGATTTTCATATCAAGAAGCTATCAATTTCCAATCGATGAAATTATGTAATGTACTTCCATATCAAACAGATTCGAAATCATGTTACAAATAAATGAGTATAAGCATGTAGTAATCATCAGCCTTGTAACGGGATTTTATGATAAAGGTGTATCATTGTAGTGATTCAGGTATTATGGATATTTAAAAATCAAGTTGGTACTCTTGGTACTTGGCGGGTACTATATTTATTCCAATGGGATGGTCAGTTATCATAAAAATATTTGAAAGAAAGTTGAATGCAGTAGCCACATTTGGAATTCAAGGAGCCGTACGCTGTGGGCAGTTGTTTAAGAGCTTTTGATACTCTCATTTTAATGTATGGATCAAAGGGACACAAACGAGGTTAATGGTGACTCTAGGCAAATTCTTGTGAGGGTAATTGCTTCAAGGTACATCTGGGCTATGGACGAGCTTCTGTCATGACCTGATCTCAATTTTTAGTGCATTAGTACATTTTCGTGTTCACTTTTGAATTTTGTGATTTAAAAACACATTTTATACACAAAGTCTCACAAATTATGATACGTCACTATATAATCTCAAAACGTCCTTACTGCTTAACGAGATGGAGAACCTCTTATGTAAATCCATTTTAATGAACCACCTTGTGGAAAGTGAGGATTAGCGAGTCGAACAATGCCACGATTTCATTCCGAACGCGATTCGTATTCGCATACAAGGTTGGAAGGATGCATGTCAAACCTTGACGCTGTTCAAACTGAAAATTAAATTCATTTTTAGTTTTACTTTCCAATTATCATGCTGTTGATTATTTTATATAGATTAGCATTGTCAGTGATGTTTTCCTTAAATGTTAATTGCTTAACAAGCAATTTTTAAATAACTATTCAGAGAACTAAAATAATACACATCATCGCCCCTGGTTTACTTCACAACGACGAGCAGAACACATGACTTGAGTTACATGGGCAACTGGAAATATAATGGAGAAAGTATAAATTGAATAACGAGACACATTTCATGATCCGACGGGAAGGTAAATAGATTAAGTCCAATTGTATAAATGAAAAGAATTTCTTCTTCACAAGCAATTGTGTCCGATTAGTAGAATTTGGCGTCACACATGGAGCCACTTTTTCTTTATTGTCTAAATGTCTTCTCATTTAAAGTGCTGCGAAGACGTTTTTGTTCACGGTGGATTGACCAGCGACAAGGTTATTTTTTGTATATATAGTCAAGATTCACAGTATTTCATTTTCCATACAGCCATATTTGCACTATTTTTAGAACAGCATTATGCACAGTCAATTTCATGGAAAAGGATGACACATTCAATTTTAATAAGTTTTCCTAGAAATCTGCAATCAGCAATACATAATCTACAATCTCCAGGCGATCGCTTTTCATGTATGGATTAAGTGTAATTGAATCAATCAAAAAATTGTCATGTGCACAAGCGATTGCGGCCGATTCGTAGAATTTCGCGCCCCACCTGGAGCCAATTTTTCTTTCATTGTCTAAATGTCTTGGCATCTCAATCGCTGCGACGACTTTTTTGTTCACGGTGGATTGACCAACGACAAGGTTGTTTTTTGTATATAGTCGAGATTCAATTGTTAATACGCACAATTCTATACAGCAATATTTGCACTATGTTTTGACAGCACTGTGCAAAGCCATATTCAAGGATGATGCATGCAATTTGAATAAAGTATCTTTTATAGCTATCCACTATCATAATCATCTTGCATTTCGTCATTGAATTAAAAGTTTTTAAGGATAATACTTTACATGTTTTGTTGATTTGCATACTCCGTATACGCATTAAAGCCAATAGTAACACCTACACATTTTTCCAAGTAATATCCAGCAAATCTATTTTTAAGTCTGACTCTGTGTTTTATGTAGAAGAATTTTCCTATAAAAAGCCTCTACAGTAGTCCGGGGAACCTCATTGTACCAAACCTTGCAAGTGAATAATTTTTATCAAGACTATTACCGAAAATAATCAATCAAGAACAATGATGATCTTTAGCATCTTCATTTCCGTTCTGTTGATTGCTCTCTCGATTCATGACTCTACTGCTCAAGTACTAATACAAATATATATTACAAAAAATTTCACTTCAACGAAGTGCGTGGAAGGCATTTGACTTCTATTGTCGAGCTTGAAAATGAAGTCAGTCATCTGACGTCAGATGCTTTCCATTCTCTTCGTTGTTAAATCTAGGAAAAATCTGTATTTTCAACTAGTAATATTCTGGGAAATATTTCAGACATTAAGAAATGGGGCGAGTTGCTCCTCTGATACCGGAACTGGATACTGTGCATCCGGCTACTGTCAACATTATTATGGAAGCTCATCTGGGATATGTGCACCACAACCATCCGTAAAAACATTAATTTAGTTCATTTTGACACAGAGGGGCAATTGTAATATTTAATTAATATAATTTCCAGTGTCGACGTGCGGGGGAGAGATGTCGAAAAGATGGAAGTTATGGAAGCTGCTGTAGTGGGTTTTTTTGCAAGAGTAATGGTAATGGATTGGGCACTTGTACGGACTCACTTGAGTATGGTATAGACACTTGGTCAAAAATTAAACCTGGTTGGCTTTGATACATCAGTTGAAATGGAAACTGTTATATTTGAGGTTTTAGAATTTCTTCATTTAAAATTTTCAAATGTTTAGGTTGTGTTGTGAAATTCAATCTTTAATGCAAAATTGGCACTTAATTTTCAAATTGTATGGTTTAAATATTATTACAGTACATTTAAGATGATAAAAGATTGTAATTGAAATTGAGCATAAATAAAATTATTCATTTGTTTAAATGAAATTTCTCTGAATGAATAAATATAGTATTTGAAAGCAAAAGAAAATATTTTATCTCCGAAATTGATATTTAATATTAATAATCATTAATTGGTTCTTAGATCAGAATGACAAATAGGAGAAACCGACTTATGTTTGGCGGATCTTATGTACATTTTCATGTTAACTTTTGAATTTTATTACACAAATTATGACACGTCACTATATACTCTCAAAACGTACTTACTGCTTAACGAGGTGGAAAACCTCTTATGTAAATCCATTTTAATGAACCACCTTGTGAAAAGTGGAGATTAAAATGCATTTCGGCCGGTACAAAAATTAGAGAGATTTTGAGCAGATCCTGTAAAAAAAACTATAGAAAAAAACCAACGTTTTTGGGTTGTACCATTTTGTTCACTTTACATTTTACATCCAAATTATCATCAGAAGAACAAAAGGAAATGAAAGGTGTGACGTTCCATTTATTTGTTCTTGTTTTTTCACAGATTCAAGATTTTAATACAAAATGCATCTTTTAAGACATACCGACATGGGAATTTTCGTTAGTGTAATTAGGAGAGTTTTACTTCATTTACACACTTAGTGGGACCGCACATACAAATACAATCCATTTCTCAATGTATGGAAATGAGGCATGCAAGATGCAAGGCTCCTTAAGGAGCTTCTTCCTTCAGTATCCTTTGGTACAAAAAGGGTTAAAAGCAGAGTCGCCGTAAATCAAAGGGATAAATGATGCAAAGAAGATTTTTTTTATGGGAGAGCATAAACAATGGCGTAATAAGACAGCTGTGCTCCCTTGTTATTCTCTGTGGAAAATCTCATTTAATTTAATCAACTGTCTGATTCTTACATGCAAATTCAAACCTTGAACAAACACAAGTTGCAATGTTTCTTTTGATTTACTGTAGCAGCGATTGGATCAATAATCATCATTACGTCATGTAGGTTATTTTGTCTGATTTCCATATATTGCTTCAAAATAAGACTTTAATTAGATCAGTAGCAGTTAATATCTTTACATTACATATTATCTGAATTATCTCTCTCTCTCTTCGGTGGATCAGTAATCATAATCAGATTCTATTTTTAAAGTTACAGTAAATGCGTTCGAAATCGCATGCAAAACTCTTGTTTTGTGTGTGGTCGAAACATCACCAACAAATGAAATGACTAAACGGTTTAATTTTATTAGATCCAGTTTTTGTGTACAACTGTCGACTTTCGTCCGAAACGAATTCATTCCATTTAAGTTACCGTTCCATTGGGTTCTTGTTGATCTAATAAAATGTACCGCTAAAGATGCATTTTTTGACAAACCGCTTACCCAGGACCCACAACCCGGACGCGTGCACGAGAAAGAAGACACGCAACAGTGTCCCATAATTTTTACACATTTTTTTAAATTGAAAAAGCCAGGTGTGTAGTCTTCAAGTTTTCATACAGCAGACGGTGAGTATAACGAAAATAACGATCCTGGGGGAACACTTTCAAAAGCAGTTCTTTTAACTGTTGCTGTTCTTATACGCTCGTTTTTAGAAAAATGACAACCATTCTGGACAAGGAGAAAAGGAAAAAAAGAAACAATATTGATAGGTTTTGAAATTTTGAATAAGAACACATTTTATTGATGGCAAATGACAAAAATGTTAATTAAACAAAAACAAACACCATTAGAATTCATGTCTTGCCGTACTAAAATCCACGCCCAGTAAACTAGTACTCTCACATGTCACACAAGTCAACGATCACGATCACCTTTTGATGATAGTGTGCTGATGATGTTGACCAAAAGTAGGCAGTGCGTGCTGTGCTGACATTGGCATTAACACTGCTGGTTGATGGTTAAGACAGTTACGAGCAAAATGTGTTTCACTTGAGTGTTGAGAGTCGTCAGCAAGCATTTGCAAATGACTTTGTGGCACGAATATAAAAGTAACAATATTGAACCTACAAATTCTCAACTCTCAAAACCTCATCCCAAGTCACAAGGTTCATTTTGACACTTGTTGAGCACTGCATGCACTTTTTGGACACTTTTCGTATCAGACTTTCTAAGTGTCTCATGTCTCATCAGATCCCAGCGCACTTTCCGCACACTTTTACTCTTTTGAAAAAGGTATATTCTACGTGAGCTGTTTTAAAAGCTCTACTTTCGTTGAATAAAGTAACAACAATGCAAATGTACGTCGTCTCTCGTTTCATTGATAAGCATAAAGCAACTCATTCAATCTTAAATGGTAACAATGCATATAAAACACTATATCTACCACGATAAACTAGAGCTTTTGAATTTCGCAAGAATCAATTACAATTACAATTACGGCTTCACTACTGTCAAGTCAGAGAGCGTCTCCTTGACTTTCACTCTTTTGACTTGGTCTTCTTGTTGTTCTTGATGTTGTAGTTGTTTTGATGTGACGGTCACTGTTGGTTGATATGTGGCGGTGGTGGATGGTGGTGCAGGCCGGTTTGACTTGAGGAGGATATAAGGATAAATGTTTCTTCTTCATCTTGTAATGTTTCTATCTGTTTGTGCATTCCAAAGGGCGTTTGCGAAAACGAGCCAGCTTTTGCACGTCGACTTCTCAGGTGGCTTCGGCTTCTTGTCATGAGCACCAAACAAAAACAATTCCACTCTTACTTTCCTCTTGGCCTTTTTCCACAACTTAGCAATTCTGCGTAATCATTTAATTGCTACATGAAAAGCATGACGCTTCCCAAACACAAATTGCATTCGTTTCAGCTCATCCGAGTCATTCATACAAACAAGATTGGCAAATGACACGTTACTTACGTCGGTCACCCGTCGTTTAGAAAAGAAGCTTACTAGACGGTTACCATTTCCAATGCGGTTACAGTTAACAAGATTTTTATGACATGGTGACGTCACGTCGAATAAATATGGCCTTTCTGACTCTTCTAGTTTATAGCTATAGCACTTAAGATTAATGGTATTAAATTGTTTTGGCATATTTTTTTGTATAACAGTAAAAATATACAATAAATACTACGTTTTGATGTGACTTTTTAGTAGTAGAGATAAGCGTCCGACACTTCCCAAAGCTGGTATGCTTCTAGCGGGTCGCAAGGCTGGAGTTGAACGAGTGTCGGGAAACTAATGTCGAAGGATGGCTGGAGACACAATTCCGTTCCCACTTGCCGTATCCAGAAATTGCCCAGGTATGTTGGTACCAATTCCCACTTGTTTGCAGTGCTCTGTCGGTAACAAGGCATGGTCAACAATTTGAATCCTGCATGTGGAACAGCTCCAAGACACTGGGATTTCTGGGTGTAAGCCAATTCTAGCATTTTCCCGTCTTCCGTTGGTAGAACGAAAAATGTGGCCCTGATAATCAGAAAGCATGTAATGCACGACATGACACCTGACACGATGACACAAATTAATTACGCGTTGATAACTTACCAATTATTGTAATTGAGGGATATATGAGGGACTTCTCCTTCTTGAGGACTACTGTATCGAAACCACATATATTTGATTCATTTTGATATGACGAATTCGTTTTTCGGTCAACTGAGGTGGTAAATGCTGATAAGCGTATTCTCCTGAGACGTTATTAGAAAACAGGTTAAAACAGTATGAAGATTCATGGTTACGCCGAGAATTCACAGATTATCTATTTATTAAGACTTTACCATTATAATAATTCAACGCAATATCCGGGTAAAAGGGATCCAAATGTTGTGGATGTCCATGTCCATGTCCATAAGGGTCCAAGTACCCATTTTCAACTTGCGTGAATTCACTACACAAAATTACCGTGACTATGATAACAGCCGCTACTTGTCGTAACTTGACCATTTCGACACTAACGTTAAAAATGCACTGTTGCATGCACGCACGACCAGGTCACAATCACGAGTGAACTTGAGGCAAACAGGAAATGCACTGTGGGGAAAAAAACAGTTTGACCAAGTCTCCATCTCTATCCCAAGTCAGCAGAAAGTGAAATTTTAAGCGTTATCTCTTTGTTGCGAACGTAGTAGTAAAAGGTGAACACACATCATCGTCATCGTCATTCACTCATTGTTCATTTCGTTCCTTCGTCTCTCATCAGAATGGCATTGCCCTTGCCCTTTTCCAATCTCAGAACCACAGCTGTTTAATGGTACCTTTTGTTGTTTACTAGTGACCATTGATCAAGGTACCAGAAGTATAATATCCCTTTAAGGCAAACAGGAAATGCACTGTGGGCAAAAAAACAGTTTGACCAAGTCTCAATCTCCATCCCAAGTCAGCAGAAAGTGAAATTCGTTATCTCTTTGTTGCGAACGTAGTAGTAAAAGGTGAACGCACATCATCGTCATCGTCTTTCACTCATTGTCCATTTCGTTCCTTCGTCTCTCATCAGAATGGCATTGCCCTTGCCCTTTTCCAATCTCGTCAGAACCACAGCTGTTTAATGGTACCTTTTGTTGTTTACTAGTGACCATTGATCAAGGTACCAGAAGTATAATATCCCTTTTGCGTAGCGTACAGCGTTGGATGCTGCGTACGCTGCTTGTTGTGAGTTGTAGTTGTAACTTTTGTAACACGTAGTCGCGTATAATTTAAATCAGATGCAAACAGTGTGAAACAGGTTGTCGCAGATTGTCAGCTCAGGTCTTAATTATTCTTCTTTGGATAGTCAAAATCACGAGAATGACGAAAGTAGCTGACAGGCTTGAAATATACTGAACGCATACGTTTCATAAGTCATATCTTCACAGATTGTGCATTTGATTACACCCCAAGAAAGCTAATCAATTCCATTCATTTGTTAAGTTTCTCTTAAATAGCAAAGACATTTATAGCCAGTGTTCCGAAAGGGTTAAAAGATTAATTGGTAAATGAGCGTAGAAAAAATGATGATGATGATGACTTTTTTTGGTTGCATTTTCACTCTCACAATTATTTTTTTCCTGTGGCATACTTCGTAAATATTTTGCGCGTGGCATACATACTTCTTAACCCTTTTTTTGCTATGGTGGATCGTCAAGTGTTCAAATGAAGCAAGGCAAAATAGGAAAATCTTGAGATGCAAAAACCTGACCCAAAGCTGTATGACGAGTTTATCCGCCTTGCTGGCGGCCGCACACTATTGCATTGATGAACACGAACAGTATGAAACAATTTGACTTTTGGTCTTTAGTCACTGGCTTGAATGTGTCTTTCAACGCAATAATGCAATTATGATTTGGAACTTTGGATCCCATCGTGTGAGATTTGCACTTAGGCAATGCCAATAGCCAAACACAAACTCATTCCGCAATGACCAATTTTGTGCAAATACTCCACACACACCCTAAAGGGAGAAACGCGAGGAAATGACTCATATTACTCCTTTTTGGCGTCAGTGCAAGATTGGCAACCTGAGAATTTATCATTTTTTTCAAATCTGCAAGAGTTTTGGGCTTGGGGACTTTCGATTTTTCCATAGACTTACATATTAACAACGTGTAAATTGAATAAATAAAAAATTTGCATATTAGGAACTTGTATTAATGCTATGTGTGTAAGTGTAAAGTGACATGTCGTTTCATGTAGGGAAGGCAGAAGCAATGTGTCATGTTTTCATGTCTTTCAAAAACCTGACTTTCGTTAAGTGATGTCATTTAAATGTTCATAGTGTTGACCATTTTGAGAGGTTTTTGCAGCTATTACATTTCTCCTTCTTCTCATTAATACGCATCTTTTTGTGCTCGAGCATTTTCCAATTGTTTCCCAATTCCCACGGCACAAACGTACGCAAAACAAGTTGCATGGGCACGTTTTCTTTTTCAAATATTTTTTTTTCGAATTTTAATTTCTTGCATTTGCATTCAGTTTGCATATTCTGTGTGTGACATACATAAAACAAATTAAAGAACACGTGTTTAGATTGACATTAACAGAATTTTTGTAGTGTTTTTGATTTCCACTAAATTGGTGAGCAATGGTGGCAAATTAATCTTCAGAATTTTTCCTTTAGTTATATTAACACATCAAATGTAAAATTAAAAATGTCGGCTTCGAAATTTTGAAACGGTTTGTCCAAAATTGATTGACGAAATAACAATAAGAAGACGATGATCACAGTATAATTAATTGATAATTGACTGAATTGACCACGACGATGAGGACGACTTAACTTGTCCACTTGTCGGCAACTCGGAAAATGATCAATTGAAAGTGCAAAATCTTCAAAATGACCACGCCACTTCAAACAGGTTTGATTGTTTTGCACCAAGTAATTAAAAGATGGGCTATTCAATTCATTCGGGTTTTGATTTACACATTCAGTCCCTCAACATTTGTCAATCTTGAGACATTAAAAGGTAGTACAATAAGACAATAAACCTGTTGTTAGCAATATTGTAGCTTATTGCTCATTGTCTTCTTTCACCTTTACGAGACCATTTAAACCATGAATGAAATTGAAAGGATTTTTTTCACTTTGAGTCTTCTTCTGCAATAATCGTAAAAATGATAGAGCAGACGCACCGCGTGCAAAAGCCCGCATGCTTCGCACATCGGTAATAGCTATAAATTGAAATTGTGCGACCATTGTGATAAATCGAATTCTTATTTCCAAATGGTAATGTTTCAAGTTTTGAGATTTGAAAATGTTGAGGTTATAACAGCTTCGGTAATGATCTTCACAGTCGTTTTTGAAAGAGGTGCATTTTTTTGATGGACACTGGACACACCTGCGAACCTGGGATTTATCGATACAATAATAATGAAGAAAAGCAAATGGACGTAGAACGTAGTATAAAAAAATGTGGACCCCTTTTTTCGAGAAATTACATACTCGTAAAAGTTGAGAACATTCTGAGACACCAAAAAGTTCCAATGTTCACAGGTTTCAAAGTTCACACGAGTCCTTATTTGTTCTTTGTGTCTGAAGGATCAATTTTGGTCCTAACCCTTATTTCCTTCTTGGTCCCTTTTTTGTAACCGTGCGTTGTATCTCACAAAACTTCAATCGTGATTAGTCCCAGATGATGATTAGTAGAGAATTCATCCAAGTCCCGCAGGAGTCAATCATGGTTTCTTTACTTACGACGCGGCTTTTGGAGCACTTTGCTCACACGTCGCTCATCCTCATATCACACATGTACTTTACCTGCTCTCACAAGACCGTCCTTTGATTAAAGGTACATCACCTCGTTTTTGTTTACTTTCTTCAGCATTTTTTTGAGCCACACCTGCCAATTTTACCCCTTTTTGGGATACGAAAAGAAGACTCATTACCTCCATCAAATGACGGCAAACTCCACCTTTGTGTGGCAAATGCTCGCTTAATTCTCTACTTTACAAGACTTGTGTCTTATTCCTTCTTCCGCTCATCACATCAAATTGACGATGGTTACAATTCCTCACAATTAGTGTGTCATACATTACATTTGTATTAGAACCCTCACCTTCACCTATATAAACCTTAACATTTCCTTTCCTGTAACACTTCATACACCAAAAAGTCACATTAGTTTTGCATTATACTCCTTTTATAACTCTGGTATATAGCACATTCATAAAACTTGGCCTAATTGAGTTTGAAGTCCATTTCTAAAACTTCCGAAGGACTGAATCTTTGTGTCTTCGTCCTTCGTCGTCCTCCCTAATTGCGTAAGTATATCCTCCGTTCCATCTACATTGTAATTATACAGAAGGGATACATAAAGGGATAAGGAATCTTTCTTTCTTCTTCAGGTTCTCCAGTTAGTATGCACCTTTGATTTACTTCCTTCGTATTCCTCATGCCAAAGGGAACCTTTTTTGCCTCACGCTTTATTCCGTTGAGGAAGGTTCCAAATCCGCTCTTTTCCTTCACTTTCCTACCACACAAAGGCATAAGGCATAAGAAATGTAGTAAATAAGTAAGTAGCAACGTAGGAAGCTGTTAAATATGACTTTTTCTTCTTTTCCCCTTCATCTCCATAAGAAAAAGAGACATCAGAGGAAAAGGCAAGTTCAAAAGCGGTAATTTTAGTGCCACATTAAAATCCCATTTGAGAGCTTTCTCGGTGACATGATAATTACCAAAGGGTTTCGTTAGTTAGATTCTATAGTTTCGTCAACATTCATAATTTCAACGTTTCGAGGCTATGCATTGTATTTGTATTGTAATTGTTGTAGCCCAGCTGCCCAGCCCAGCACCAAATCAAATGAGCACAGATAATTTGGATACGGGAACTATTATAACAACAGATTCAAAAATTAAAATATCCAAGCTCCTAAATATTAGCAAAGGATTTGAAAATGATCATAAATTGAAATTTTTCTGAATAATAAATCAAGTCCCGTTTCCCATTGTTTGAACAAAGAAGATGACCGCATTCGTATGTCCGACCGTTTTTCAGATAATAGATAGACATCAAACCCTCATTATAAGTGTCACAAATAGTTTATGTTTATTATGCCAAGGGTCTTTTTTTTACCGCCGTCTCTTCTCTTATATGCTATATACCGTAAAAAAGAAGTAGTTTGAAAAAGGACGATTTTATAAGTGATGAGAAGAAAGGTTTGACAAGATCCTGCCACCGGGACGCACTTGAGCGGAAAAGGGGACTGAAGAAAGCCACACACCAGGAGAATGATGCATCATGAATTGCATGCTACACTTAACTTTACCATTTTACCTGTATTTTAAGACCTTGCGTCGATCTCTATTTTCATTTCCAATTTTATAAGTGATGAGAAGAAAGGTTTGACAAGATCCTGCCACCGGGACGCACTTGAGCGGAAAAGGGGACTGAAGAAAGCCACACACCAGGAGACAAGAGTGTCATTAGACTGATGCTCGTTCGATTTCCACATTTTTATAGATTGAGAGAAGTCGAGTCGTGACGAAACCAAACGGCATCATGACCATTAAAAAAACGTCGGTGACGGTGACTAAAAGTCAATAAAAGTAGGTCTAATGAGTTGCCCGGGAACATGGTTCAACTCCCGTGTTCTTCTTGTGAGGCTTTTTGTTGCTTTTCTCTTATCTTCTGAGCACATCACACGACTTCTGTACTCGTCTCTGCTCATTCTTCAAAAAATGGGATCAAGAACGATTTCAAAAAACGAGGAATTCATGCTTCTTCATTTAACAAACCTCAATGAGCGTATTTTTAATGAAAAAGATGTGTTAAAACGAACCTTCCGTGGTTCAAAGGCAAAAGGTATACAGACATTTTCCAATTCACTCAGGTAAAAAGTCTTAAAGACAACGAGGTGTAAAAGACCAATGAGAGCTACTGTTTCATCTTTGTTTTTTTTTATTGAAAAAAGGCCTTGTGTGAGGTCCTGGTAAGTAATCGAGATGATAGCAGCGTCACTTTTTTTGTTCAGTATTTGTCTTCATAAAAAAGTTCCGACCTCACTTACACTTTTACTTTCATCATCTGCACGGAGAGAAGATACGGAAATGAAAATAGAGATCGACGCAAGGTCTTAAAATACAGGTAAAATGGTAAAGTTAAGTGTAGCATGCAATTCATGATGCATCATTCTCCTGGTGTGTGGCTTTCTTC
>JABASF010000823.1:0-31273 GCA_019776145.1 Harlomillsia oculata
TATCCTAACTTTGTTTATAATGTACGATAAATGATGACTCGTCAGTTTTCAATGAAGCAAAATGGTTTTTGTCTTTGGATTACTAAAGCATAATAATACGTAAGACGCAGTAAGACGCACCAAGGAAGGGAGAAAATTAATCAAAACAAGACATGTTGAATATCCTAAATTCTATAGCAAGTTACCATTAAACTTTCTGTCTCTATAAGTGAATGTGAGTGTGTATTACATAGTTTGAAATTCCGTGTCTCATGAACTGTTGTAGTAGACGAACGACGTCTCTAATAAATTAATAGTGAAACGTGATGAAGGCAAGACAATTTGGAAGAGCTCTGAATGAACTGTTTGTGCCACCGTATGCGGTCTTTACACCTGTGAATCTTGCTGCCATGTCCCTGTTGTTCTGCCATGAACCACAAGAGAAATAAAAGAGAAAAAAGCCACACATGCACCGATCGAATTACACGGGTCGACTAAGGAACTCTCAATGGAGAATAGAACAAAAACCGCAGGTATGGGAGAGTGATGGATGTGAAACGGATTCATCCAGTTTGTATTTTTGCGGAAGTTGCCCAAGATTGTCAACTGGAGTCCGCCCACTGCCAGCAGGTCAGAACTCAGAAGCATTGTGAGCTCGTCTCTTTTTCGTCTTTGAATCTCACAAAACCATTTATGAAGTACAAAGTACTATGTAAGTCAAACTTGTTGGTCTATTCGTGTTGCGTAGCGTAGTTGAGGAATTTCTCATCATATGGTTCAATAGGTGAGTTTTTGCGACAAAGATTTGGTCATGATGGACAACAGATGAGAGAGACTTCATGGGTGGTTATTCATTTTAATTCTAGGTTGCGGTGTTTGTGGCTCAAAATTTAATTACTTTTGTTGGATGCTGGATGTTGGATCTCAAATCTCAACACTCAACAACTCGAGTGAAAAATTCATGTCCGTGTCCCCTCAACTGTATGGAATTGAATTGAAGCGACTTTATCGTTTTGTTGTCGTTTAGTCGTTTTTGATGTGAAATGAATTCGTTTCCTTTGTTTCTCGTACATAAAGGTAGTGCGTACTGCAATAGTTCAGCATAGCCTATAACTCTATGACTGTGAACTGTGACCCTAAATTAAACTATACGACGCTGCTGGCATTGCTAAAGATGTAAAGATGGATACGTGATCGAATGCAACCCCCCTTTGCCTTTGTTTTAAATGATGTCAAATGTATTTTTCCCCAACATTTGGAGTATGTGTGTTAGTGCCTCTCATTATTGAATAACTTTTTAAAAAATTTGAAATACAAACGAAACCTGTGCATTGAGGACTAAAACTTCAAGTCAGCCGTTGAGCGTTTTCAAACCATTTGGGAGATTGACTCACGTTCATGCCTGTTATCCCAATATTTTTGTGTTTTATCCTCCAGACCAATTCTTCGTTCAAAGACTTCGGTTGAATTTTTATTCTCGTGATTGGCGTCATGGCACGCAAGATGTTTACACTTACTACAGCGGACCCTGCGTACGTGCTCTGACCTGCTCTGCATATCACCTGTTCCGACACAGTCCACACAGTGTGAGGATCAACGTATGCTGCTGTTGCTGACATTAAATCTTTCAATTGGGTTCAGCATCACCTGCTCGTCCTTTGCATAAAAAATAGTCGGCCTCAAAAAATTGGCTCGTGAACTCACTTTCTTACTATGTATATATGCAACGTTTCAAAACTAAATTACGTTTTGCAACCGTTTGTTTTCCCTCCTTTTACAGCAAAGACAAAAGCTAAAGGCTCACATAAGTTGGAAGTTGTACATTGTATTTTTTAGGAAAAACTGTGAGCAGAATGAAATATTGTACAATAATGTTATGGAAAATTGAGAAAGATTCGATAAGGAAATCTAACGTACGGCATGCATTCTGCGTCCCGCATTGAAAGTGATGATAAAAGTTGATGAGCAACTCTTGATGTCCACTTTGACAATCAATGGAGCTCGAATCATATTCTTCTTCATGCTCTTATTAGTGTACGAATATCCTTTACATTTTAACATCGTTAGTGAATGGTAAAGCTTCATTATGCGTTTAGGAAAAGATTTTTACGAGGCTTTCGCAGTCAGCACACCTGCGGCATGAAGATGACATACGATTATAAATCAGAAATCTCAAATCTGAACCAACCTGTCATCAGAACAAAATGTTAGATGCTATACGAATTTTTTTTTGCATATCGTGTACTTTTGTAATGATCTTTTTATAGAGCATTTCCGTACATCTATTAAAGCTTTAGGATATATCACATCTTTCCTGCCACGAGTAAATAAAAAAGCATGCAAATTGCGTTCCTGTTACAACAACGTGCACGGTGCACCACATGAAGACAAGTGTTGTTGTCGTCCTTTCTGATGAATACGGTGATAGGCATATGTTTTAAGATGCGACGATCAAAATGCAACTTCTCGTCTCTGTACAGTCCGTATGAGAAAAACCTTTTTTTGCAATTGTGAACTACAGAATAACAGGCGGTCTCATAATTGAATGTGAATAACGAGTTGTTACACCGATGAGACGACATCACGATGCAACGACTTCAAAAGCATTCAGTGCACTTTCCTTGTGAATGCCTCACTGTATGGTCCATTGTAATAAAGTAATAATATGCGTTTGCTTGCATTCCTTTCTTGAATTTATTGTATGCAATCCTGCTACCCAAACCTCGCGTGAACATATAAAAAAAATTCCTAAACAACTCAGTTAGTCTTAGAGAAAAACTAACTCAAGTGCATAAGTTGGACTTTTGACAATAATCGTCAGTTTCTTATGTATAGATACGTCATGCATACAGCTTAACCAATGTAATACACCGACGGATATAGTAATAATATTTTTTAAGAAGATACGTCATCTCTCATCTGGTTGCTCTGGCTCCAGTTAAAGTGAAAACGTGATTATGGCACAATGTTATAGTTCACAATTTACATAAAGACGATTTTTGTAAGATTACATTATGTTAGAATGGAAGAAAAGAAAACGCATTTTAAATGCGGAGCGTACGCGTAGAGAGAGGAGCAGAAGCCACGAGTTGAAGTCATTTTGGACCAAATGGTTGAGGTTGGTGAGGATCTTAAACCTTTTTTCGTAAACAAGTGAGCAAAGTGAGGAATTGAGAGCGAACATGTGCGTTTGATGCACACGCTATTGCTGTCCATGATTGAGGTTTGAAAGGACCAGAAGGAGATTCTACGGCGGTCACCTTGCCACAAGGAATAGTAATGAAAAGGAGTAAAAACGTGCACGCATTGCACCTGTTAACTGAAACTATCTTCTGTAGTTCGGATGGTGTTGGTGTTACTACTACTTGTTCTTCTTACTGCACCTCCTCATGTGCTCTTGTCTTGTGTTACCTGTTTTTGGCCTTCTTTCTTCATCTAACAGACGGCTAGGGTGTAGCATATTCCGTCACCGTCTCCGTCGACTTTTTACTCTGATGGACTTCGGAAGTCCTCCAGCTCTCGTCCACCACGTGTCCCTCTCTCCACTTTCCTATACGATCCTTTAATTTCCTTTCAACTAATGCGATTCACCTGTTGTTCTTCAGTTTTCAAGAAGGATGGTCAAAACCTTCCGTGAATCTTCCTACCTCACTTTGCTTGACTTCGTCTCCTCTTCTTTTTCGTCTTCAAATAGTAACAATGGCAATGAGCACTTTCCGTTCATCTTATGCTTTCGTTCCTCGCTCCCAGACTGTGCTTTTAAAACTTGCTTTCCTATCTCATTCGTCCTTCGTATAAATGCTCCTCAACAACTCTATACTACATCTTTTAATACTATAATTATACAAGAGCAGTATCATTACATTTGTACAAGGAATCCAAAAGCATACTCTATCCAAATGCATACTCTAACGTACATCAGTGTTTTCATACGCTGACTGACGGACGACTGAGTATTCTTTCACTTCATGGTCCACATTTTTATAACAAAAACTACTGTTGTCGTTCGTTACGCTTTTACATAAAATGTTCCATGAGATGAATAACGTCTAACGTCCATGTTGGCGGATGAAATTAAACAGCAAAATGTAGGACACGTACAGGTCCAACTTACGGGAAAATAGAGTCCTTAATAATCTCCATAAGCATATTATTTTTGTGAGTTTAAGTTTAGTGATGATATGGCATTGTCTGGTCTGCACTAAAAGACTGGAGCACAAGAAGTCACATTCACCTTCTGCTCATGCCACAACAAAAACAGGTTGAGGTGAGGATGAAGAGAAGAGATGAGGTGGGTAAATGGTAAAGTTGGACGGATGACCGAAATGGCTTAACCCCATCCATCCCAGTTTGTGTTTTAGGAAGTTAGTGATTCCTTGAGACGGGATGTTCGGCGGGACAACCAAGGCAGTTTGCTGGAAGTGGAAGGACGAATGATTATAAAATTGAAATAGAAATAGTCCACTGCTCGAAAGATAAGAGTCCACTTGATTTCGTTGCTTTGCGTTGGGTGTGCAGTGCGTCATGCCTCCTGAGTGAGCGAAAGAAAGGCAATATTATGTGATAGGTACCTGCTGCTACCCTGCAGAGACCACGCTGGCTTATTTCTCGGGAGTGACTTGCATCCTTATTCCGTTTACTTAGCTTTGGCTCATTAACCACACCTCATCTCATCGTCGTTGTTCTCATCCTTGTGCTTCAACTGCAACTGCTTTCCTCCTGTGACTCAAAGAAGCACTTGCTTTACAATCGAATTCACATACCAACTTCCTTTTTTGTACAGAAAACCTCCAGTTTTCCTTCATCTTGTCTCGATTTTTGTAATAGCTGAAGGGAGATGCTTCAAGAACTTATGACAATCGATTGGCATTTTGCCTGTTGCTTCTCATCCGTCGTCCTCGTCAGTCGTAGTCCAGGCAGGTATACAAACCCAAGACCGTATATATAGTAGATAGTTTGAAACCTACCTCAAATCCCAAGAAGACGTCGTCTCCAACACCTCTCTTTCTACATATTATGAAGAAAAAGGTAGATTAATTGCTTGTAAGATGTTTTCCTATTTATTCAAGCGTATGGAACTCATTTTTTGCTTCTCGGGTAAACTCTTTTGAAGTACAACAAACCCAAGCATTTCCAGACAACCGTGCCACTCGCCGTCTTTGGAAAAGATTGACTGACTCCCTTCATGTGGACAGGAAAAACAAAAAGTTCAGGAGCAGTTGTCCTCCTTCTCGTTTTTTTACAAACATTGTCTGCACCACTCCAAAACAAAAGATTACTCAAGAACATTTGCCCAATCCTGATGGAAAATTAATCACTGGACTTTCAGACATAAAATCTATAGTGCCAGACTGCCAGATGCAAAATCTCATACCACAACTGCGTCTTTGTGCTCCATTGTTCGCACCAAGTTCACAAACACTGCTATTCTTCTGTTCAGAAGTCAAAACAATAACAACCCATTCAAATCCAGCTACTTGAACCCACCTGTTAATCTTTCATACAAAAATTGAACTATTACCATACATCCTTCCGACATTAAATTTTTATTACGACTTTCTTCCTAACCTCTCCTCCTTATTTCATTGACTGAATAAAACACTCGTCGAATGCATTTTCCTAATACTCTCGCCGTAATAATCTTTGTTTTTATAATAGTGCAGTGCAGTGTATTTAATCCAAACCTCAATATTATATAGTCAACGTACGGGCTAATATATTATGTAGAACGATTCCACAATGAATGACTCAAAAATTGTTGAATGAAAATTATAANAAACCTCAATATTATAGTCAACGTACGGGCTAATATATTATGTAGAACGATTCCACAATGAATGACTCAAAAATTGTTGAATGAAAATTATAATAATATAATGACGCGTGAAAATGTATTTAATGTGAAAAGATTCTTTTGTATAGTAATAATAGCTTGATCTTGCAAGAAATTAAAAAAAACGTCATATGAAGTAATGAACTGTAAAGACATCACCTTATACTGTTTGTGTGAATATTACAGTCATTCTTAAACATAGTTTATACAGATTCAAGATGACCCACTGAGCAATAATTTGTTGGAACACTTATTTTTTCCATTGCTTTTGACAAAAAGATATTTTATATGGACGGACGGTTAAGTTTCCTTCTCATCGTCGCGTCGTCATGCAGTTTGTCTTGTGCATTTAAAAGCTACCTACAAGGAGAACAGAGCTGCTACAATTTGAAGACACATTGTTCTGTGGGAACAGCAGGTAAGAAAAGTTGTGAAAGTACATCAGCAGGACAAGTCACGTCGGGGTTTCCTACATCTTCGTTGTGTGTGTGATAGTTTATATATAAAATGCGAAGTATCAGATGAAATCAACTTAAATGTAACAAAATATCTCAAGGCTTGAAAGAACGAGATGGACGTCACTCAGCACAGCCTCCATGTCACTTGTTACATTCAAACTGAACCATCAGGACATCATGAGTAGCCAACAAACTTTTACATGTTTTTTTTATTACTAAATCTGAACTCACGATCGTTTACTGCATAGAAGATGAAACGGCGAGTGTAGCACACTGAGCTCGTACGTAAGCGTGCACAATGCAGAATGATGCTTGCACTCTCTCAGCATCAGTACTTTATGCTTATATACTATTATATGTACAACTATGCAAATCTTTTAATATCTTACACAACAAAGGAATCATTTTACACATTCCTATTAAATGTTTAGCGCCGGGCAAGAATAACAATGTTGTGTAATACTTAAACCCCAGTCTGACTCATTACTTGACCACAATAATAATTATCTTGCAAACTTATATTTTTTGACAATATGAAAAGGTAAGATTATGAGAATATATTTAAGTAAAATGTCCTGTTTACGTTTACACAATTTGAGTGTTTGGAATTAGTATAATTTGTTGAAAATGAATGTTATTAGGGACGTGGATTAGTAAATATTGTGTAGGATTAACCGCTAAGGTTGGTTAAATTTGACAAAAATAACACACATGAAGTCTTGATGCCCAAGAGTGATAAGAAAAATAAGGTAGTTTACGTAAAGTGTTGCTATAAGTTGAACATAAGTAACATAAAGTAACATAAGCTTTTGTCCACAAACATCATGTGTGCCTGCATTTACGAGTCCGTTAACCCGCAGTAAAGAATAAAAAGAGCAAGGAGAAGAGTAGGAGAAGGGAAAAAACAGGAGGTCAGAAGTCATAAAACAGGTGCCTTGTGTGCCGGTGCTTCGAACTTTAAAGAAAAGGAAGACCAAGGAAAACATTTCGTTTTGACTGTATCGCTTGCGTCTTTTGGAATGACTTTACTCCGTGTGGTTACGTTGTGATCCTTTGGAAATAAAACATTCTTGTTTTTGAATTGAATTGTGTCCATTGCAACCATTGCACGTTTGTCATCGTCAACTGCTCAGAAGGAGAAAAGAAGTTATATAAGAAAAAGAGGTTCGTATGGGACCCAAAGATGAAAAAGTGTCCCTGTGCAGACGAAAAGTAAGGAAGGGTACACAGCTCACTGCATCATTTCTTAGCTGACTTATCACAAGGATGGATGTTTGTAAGTTGTAATAACTTTGACGAAAGGCACATGCTGCCGTTCCTTTGTTTTGTATGGGTTTGAAAATGAGACGACGGCGTGGTTATGTTATACGAAAAGCCGGCTCCGACTTTCCATCGATCGTCGTGAACTCTCTTCAAAAGCTTTCCTATTGACCACTACTACTAACCACCGCTTTAACCAAGTCAACCTTGGCCACTTTGTTTGCCGTCCAGTTTATAGTATTATAGCTATGACTTATACAATATACCATTTGTGTCCAGTTGGTTTTCTTCAGAGTGTCCAACTTCGTTTACTATCTCCAATTCATCTCGTGAACGCCGTTTGACCCGGGGTGATGAAGTTGGCAAAGCAAAGCAACACGGCATGGTGCACCTGTTCTTGTCCCTTACGTTGCATGTTACATCACCAGGTAATAGGCACTTTGCCATTACAGACGGCGGCTGCAGGAATGTCCTCGCAAGGTGAGGGCTTTTAGGAATTGTACCAAGTCAATGCAGACTGCAGACAAGACATTATACAGAGAGACGTGTGTGCAGGACGATGTAACTTATAATACATCTTTCCTCGGCGGCTGCAGATGGACCTGTTTTTTTTACACTGCTGTATAACAAATGGACGGACGCACACACGGCACGCCATACGATGTGCCCATGACTTATCTTTCGTCGATATTACACCTTCATCAGTATTATCATTAAAGGAAAAGAGCTCTTCTTTTTCTCCTTCTTTTTTCTCTGGTAAGGTATCTCACAAGAGGCAGCTTTACATGATGCTGTCCAGCTTCTTCACGCATGCCAATGTTTCGTCGGTCAGATGCTTGTTTTTTTATCAACCGGCATGCACAGCGTGCTTGACATTTGATATACTTGACTTGGCCACTCAGTCGGTGTATCTTTTTAAACGGTGTTGGAAATAACAATGGGCAAAAACCTCCATGTACATATTACCGATCAACCTGTTGAGATCTTCTATGAACTATTATAAAGACAAAGAGCCTCGTATTGTGTAGACCTCGTTTCTTTTTTCTAACGCAAACGCTTTTTTATATTGCAGGAGCCAAACGCACGTAACGCATCTAATCTGCATATAACTATAAAACTGTAGCGTCTTACAAATAAGCCGTGCTTCCCTGACTTGTATCTGATCAGTGATCAAGTTCGTAAGAAGTTCGTGTGGTAGCACCAAAAAAATTGTGTTCTTGTTGTATTACTGTAGGAAGTTAAATGACCACGGAAGGATAAAAAAGGGCAAGCGTCCTACCAATTTGACAAATCTTATTTAATGAGTTATTGATTAATAGACTTTTTATTTATAGTAAATATAAGTGCGGATAAAAACGCTCGCTTCATCTCTTGCTCTGGAAAAGTATAGGATTTAAAACACGTATAGAACTTCAACTTAAATTTAGCAATGTCTCCGCCGAGAAAGTAGCGAAGGCACAATAATGTTTATAAAGTATAAAGTTCTAGAATTTCATCTAAGTGTTTCATCTCCACACATAAATTCCTTTTTGGCTCAGTGGCTCTTGCTGAGAACAATACGACGCAGGTCAAGCCCTCCACGTCTGTTTTTTAGATGGACTCATTGTTTCCCGAAGATCTCACATTGATGGACGTGTTGAATTGAAGTCACCATCAAACACAACAACAACAACAGCTAACAGTAAGACCGACGAACCATCCAACCTGTTCATAACTAATAGAAGGCTAAATGAAAACACAATGTAGGACTGGAATTTAGTATTATATATTTGCATTTATTGTGTTTCGTATCAATCGTTTCGTTTTATTTATGTAAACTTGGGATTTCATGAAAAGACAAAGACAATGCAATGGCAAATGGCACGCATCCTGTCCTGGTAGTCTGTCTGCTGTATTCTTCAGGATCAATTAACAGGTGGAATGTCAGCGTAGACTTGATCACGTCCTACATTGACGAGACAACACGTCGGTCGAGTGCTTATGTTGTTTACTTCACTCTTGATCGTAAAGTTATGTTTATGCTATAGTAGAAGTCGTAAATTTGAAACGAACTTCTTTGCCACCACCAAAAAACGTAAATCACGTTTTAAACTTTCCATTTAGGTTATTTGACATTTTCCGCTCAGTAGTAAAATAACAAGATACGGTTATGCGGTAAATGACTTTTCTCTTCCTCTCCACGCTGTCCACTTGCCTTTTGCATGTCGACCGCTTCCTATTTTCGCATTTGGGAAGATTTGAGGTATTAACTGCAATTACTACATGTAAACATGTTCCAAATAAACAACAAAATGTGATCTACTTGCACGAACAAACGCGCTTCCGCGAAGACTTATTTTCAAGATTTCATACTCTGTATTTTTGAGGCTGGCTCCAAAGAAGCGTGTATTTCCTGACTACGCAGAGAAGCTGTCTGTGGCTGCTGATGCCTTGCATCAAATTACGTTGTCTCAAGTTTCCCATGTCGCTTTGCTTTATGAAGTAGCGTATATAGTTACTTTTTAGAAGTTTTCTGCCACATACCTTACAAAGTTTGGAATTGGAATTTGTAAACTGACACGTGCAGAAATGAAATTGACAAAAGGACACATAAGTCACTAATTTTCAAAACAGACCTGTCTACCTGTAATAATAGAACAAAGAATTGTTGCTGGTTCATGTAACAATTGCCCTTTTCTGCCGTTGCGACACTACAAATAGGTAGTAACCTTATCTTTGTGTTCCATGCAGAAATCAAGAAAGAGGAGCCGTACATAGCCATGCACTGACTACAGTTCGGAGATCGAAGTCCCGATTACTTGTTCAAACGCTTGTATGTCATTTTATGTCTGCAAAAATTCCGACGGACGTGACTTGCCAAAAGTGTATCACTGTGAGGTGATTTCTCTTCTTCTTTTGCTTCCCTTCTCTGAAAAGGTTGAGCTTTGAATGCTCTTATGAGATTCGGCAATTTGCGTTACTAATGTTAGTAAGCGCATAGTGCACAACAGGCAAAACTGGGACTCAATGATTATTACTCCATTCTCAAATAGTGACTCTACAAGGCACAAACTCTCTCTGTCATTGCTATAACATCCTTGTCTACTTAGACAGTGCAAAATGTGCTACGAGGTGTAACGAAGGATGGTTTGTAATGGATACTTTTCTCCGTTTGATGAAGGAAGACAATATGAGTCGTCTTTGTGTGGCCTCCTGAGAATCTACTTGCAAATCCCACGTAGCACATTTGTATTATGAAAATGTAAAGCAGACTTTTTGGACCGCAAGGAAGATCACCTTATGATCCTTACTTGACGCAGCAAGCGTATAGTATCGAGCATAAAGTTTCGTCTACGTTCTTTACTGTTGTGCTCGCTTGTCTTTTCTTTTGCCATGCCGTTGCTTTCAAATAGTAACTATACGTCGTCGTCGTCGTGGACGGCGTTTTTGTTGTACTTTATAGTCGTCTTGGTCCTCATCGTGTCGTCGTCGTCGTATTTTGCTATATTTATAAGCTCCTTAGATTCTCTTTCGTCCCTCTCTCTCTCAGTGATGATACAAAATTAAAAGGGCGTCAACTGACAGCTGCCCGTTGCAATCAGGAAATTTCTACATCTCAATGAACTACTCAAGTCGCACAACATAACAGACTGTAGGAATAATGTATAAATAAGTCCGTCATATAACATGAATGGCTTTTCAGAGCAGCATCTCACTTCGTCAAGCTTCAATTTCTGCAGGCATGGATATCCCACGGTATTAATGATAATTATAATGGCACAATGATATCGTCATTACAGCTCTGCAATTTTCAGCACTGTCCCATTCTATGAAGCATCGATATGTTAGTTTCCTTTAGCCCAATTCCTCCGTTATGTCCATCCCGATATTAGTCATGATGTGTAACAGTGGAACTTACGTATTTTGGTCGTTGTCACATTTTCACCATGTTTGGAGTTTCCATTGTCATCCTTTCGTTGAATTGTGCTCTACATAAAATGCTCAAAATGATAAAAATTTTGTTGGGACATTCATTAGCGGTGCATCGGCGTATCGATGACATTTATATGACTTTCACATAAATATTAAGTATGATCGTTTTTAAAATGCAACGTTGAATGCAACACATTCAAAACACCTGTGCTACTATACATTGTATTAATTCAAAAGATCGTTTTCAGGCAGAGAAAACCGGTGGATCGATGCTTGATTCCTGACTTGCCTTTTTATAGCTGTGATAAATTAGAGAAAAATCATCGTAGACTCTGTGAAAACAATCGACCATGCCGGGACAATGAACTATTTATCATGAGTGTGGGATCAAGTGGCGAGTGATGAGATATGAGCAGATGCAAAGAATGGAAGTCCCAAACCTTGAGGACAAGCTTCCAATCCAATTCATGTCCTCAGCTCCTCAGTCCTCATGCACTGTTCACCTCTGTTCCGTGCCCAACTTCCAACACCATATCATCATGAGTTGTCAAAGTAAAATTTTACCATTGAATGTCAACCATTTTACATTCTTACTTTAATCGTCAATAATAGCATGCACGAAGGCAGTTAGCACGTATTTGCATATTACCTGAGACTGCAAGGCTTCATTGGGGCAAAGGTCGTTTATTATTGTCAATCGCCAAACTTGTACGTTTTCAATAATAGTAATCTTGACAAAGTAAGAGAAAGCAGAAACTAATAGTTTTCTCCGGTATAATCTCTCGGCGTCATGTAACTTACTCAGTCGTAGGTCGTGCTGGTTAGTGAATATGCTGAACAATCAGACGATGAGGAAACAATGGTCTATCAAATTCCAATGTATGAGATAGTCAAGACATTAAAAGAGCTTCAGTTCGGTGAGCGTTGAGCAATGTGTGAAATGGGAACTTTTGTCGTCGTGCAAAGATGCAGCACTAAAGCTAAAGCTGACTTTGATGAGGACAATTCACGATCACGATGAACCTCCAACGCTCCAACTAGCCATTGTTACACTTGAAAACTTTATTATACTTTCATATTTACTCCATGTGTGCTCCTCAGCTTACACGACAACTAGGTTTCACATTGCCAATTTCTGCGCACTTTGCCCTTCTTAAATATAAATCCATTCTCCTTTTGGCATTCTACTGTATTATTAGTAAACAGTGTTTGTCGTGATCATATATTATAGATATTTGTTGTGTGAGTCTGTGAGTGTGAGTACGATGTGCAGGTATGAAAGTGCGTTTTTAAACTTTGATAAATGAGCTTGGACCTATTAAAGATGACACAAAACATTTGTCTCTTATGCATTAGTAGATGTGACGAATTAGTGATTCATAAATATTCTATATTCTCGTCCATGAACGACAGATTGTTTACATAAAAGAATTTAAATATAGTAAAAGTGTACACATGATCAGTGCAGTGAGATTATATGTACATGTTGTTCAGGTGTCCCCCTGTTTTGATTTCTTTATAGAAAATACACGAGGCTTTGAGATTACTGTTTACTATTAACACATCTGCTGCGTGTCCATAAAATCATCGTCCTTATTATCTTGACAACGGACTTGAGATATGTGAGTCAAGTTACAATTCTTAACAGTAGCTAATCCATGCAGATTTAATGTTTTGTTTAAAAGCACTCTGTCAGTGTTGAGCCTGCTGGGTCGTCGACAGGAGCATATTGTTCACTTGTATGTGTAGTAATTACGTTACAACTTGCAACGCAAAAGGTTTATATAAATCGTTGCATTTGGGATAAACGAACTGACATGTCATAATCGTCAAAAGTCATTCGTAGGTTGCAAATTAAAGAACCTATTCTGGAGTGCACGTCAAACTTTTTTGTAGTCCTCGAGATCAACTAATTTTATTTGCATTTGCTGTCAATGAGAAGGTGTTCGTGTATGACACCATTTTTTTGACGATTTCCATTCCCCCAATTCAAAACTGAGATAAAATGATAAAAATTATATAGAACCTGCACTTGAGTTTTTTTGTGTACAGTTTAGGTTAGCTGTTAAATAGTTTGGTTGTCTTCATCCTGTAATCACAGAGAGGAGAGGACAGAATGTATGTGCATTGTGAATAAATAATTGAGGTTCTGGAGGTTACGTAGAGCTTAAAGTGCTCGTGCACTCATCCAAAAAATGACTTTTTGCTAACATGCTCTTATCACTTATAAAACCACGAAAAGTTCCTGATAGCCCTGCTCCTGCTGCCTTTCCGTAAGAATGTGTTTACATTATTCACCAGGCTAGGCCAACTATACCGAGGGAGGGAATGGTAGTACTTTGATAACCGTCAACAGGAACCTAATCCGAATGGAAAAAGTTAGGAAACAGGTGGTTTTTATCTCTTGTTTCTGCACTCGGCTCACTTCTGGTAAAAGTGCGCTTGTACTGGTCTTGCTATATTATTTCTCCAGGTTGCATATCGGACTCACTCAAAGCTTTTTAAGTACATGACATATGGCTTCTCACTACTTTTTGATACTTGGGTCTATTACACAAAGTGATATCATATGATGCATTGTATGATATACTTATGTATGCCATAACACTAAAAATTATATTTTAATGGCTGCAAGGCTGCATAATGCAAAGTCTACCGTTTTGTTCGTGTAACTCCTTCTAACAATAACAACACAACCTTTCCACACTACTTGTACTCCATTAGTCTTCTGAATGTTCTGAAGTTCATTATGCCCCAGGTCTTGACTTCTGAGCCCAACCGCTTCTTGGACAATGAGATGCAGTTCGTATGCAATTAACTCTTGCTTCCGTCATACGTCCGTCGCATCGAACTTATCTGGTTCTACCATATTTCTTCCCTTATATATGCATTCTGATTCTTTTAACCAATTAAAGGGCCTAAAGCTCGTAGGATCCTCAGACTTACTATTTAAACTTGATATTGTTGCATTGTTTCTGTATGAAAATTGACTAATCGTTCAATCTTCGAGGAAGTCGTGCTTTTACGAATCCCAACTATACGCCTCCCATTATGTAGAGTATGTGTAAAGTATTTGAATAGTATGAATTATTCATTGAATCATTAGAATTCGGCAGTAGTAAATGAATGCATTTTGGAATGTTCTGACTTTTTGGATGAGACTAATGACTTTTATCTACTTTCGATGAATTCGAATCCAATATGAATGAAAAGTATGTCATCATTATAACTATGAAAAAGAATTGAATCAAGACAAGGAGCGAAGTTTTTGACTGTCGAGAACACGGTTTTATCATAAACGTAGGATGATGATTTGTGAACAATGACACTGTACATTAACAGCACACGTTTAATTTTATCATCCTGGTTTAGTTAATAGTAAGAATAAACAATTTATACTATACATTATGTCGCACGTCAACTTCTACATTCCCTGTCATACAAAGCATTGGATTTTGTCTTTTGAACCTAATATTATATTAACAATATTAAACTGTAAATATCTTTCATTGCAATAGGATCTTTGTTCATGTGGAGAATATAAAGTTCAATGTAAAATTCTTACTTCTTACATATATACTCTATAGTGTTAATCTGCGCATGTTAAACAAAATTACATTCAATATATGTGTAATAAGCCTTTACTATGTAAATGTATATATAATTTGGCGACTTAAATTGAACGATGAATATTAGAGAGCTTTCCAAAAAGTGACTATGAGGTGAGCTAACTCACCAAAGCTGTTTGAAAAAGGTAAATGGCACTGGAAAAGTTTGCTTTAATATGATGTACAATCGGGAGAGATTTTAGAGATTACAAGTTCTAGGTTATGTTAGTTGTGACGTGAACACACTGGGTGGGTGGTTGGCTAATGATTCTGTCAGAATACTTCCGTAAGATTATTCCATTCCAGATTGACACGTACACTTCTACATTGTAGATGTCATACAGCCACTGTCCTCGTGTTTGACCAGTAAAGACATACGTGAAAAGGTCTTGGAGCACGTTTTGCACGAGTACTTTTTGACTTCAGAGTGAGTTTGGAGATGAGCTCGCAAATTGGATCGGTCGGCAAAAGCTCGGTTACAATGAACGCATGCAAATGGTTTTTCTCCAGTGTGTGTCCTCAAGTGACCCTGCATGACAAAAGACAAAAATGAATACATTAAGACGTGTGAAATGTTTTAAACAACAGGTAAGGTCTGCCTGCATTCATCGTAGAGATATCGCAGAATTGATCAGTAAAGATACTATTGGCCTTTGCTCATGCAAATTAAAGGGTTCAATAACGGTCTGTGAACTCACCTGTAAGAGCCATGGACGACTGAATTGCTTATGACAAAGATGACATTTGCAAGGTAAGGTATGAGTGCGAATGTGCATCTTTAAGGCACCCAACGATGTGTAGACCTTGTCACAGAACTTGCAGTTAAACGATTTCTTGTTCTGACTGGCGCAATGGAACTGAAGATGTTTTGACAAACCGGAGAAAGTTGAATACGACTTGTTACAGTCGGGACACTGGTAACGAATGCTTCCATTCACATTTGTTGGAGTAATATTAGCATGACTATTAACGTTGCTTGCATTACTCACATTCTGATTACAACTGATGACAGACTCACGAGTGACAGTGGCGCTGGGGCGATGTGTGAGTGAGTGTGTTGGAGACGGGTAACCGTTTGCTTTCTTCATTATGCTTCCATTTCCATTTACGGATGACTGATTCCTTGTAATGGTACTAATGTGCATAGGAGACAAATCTTCAGGGATGCGAGTAGTTGGAGGTTGGTGCATAACACTCATAATGCCAGGAGAAAGCATCATCCCCTGTCGACTACCACCCAACATGCCAGGAGAGAGCATCATCCGATCATCTTGTTTATAGGCCATTGGGTAGGATGGTTCCGTTTTCAGCGGCGGTGACACATGTGGTGGCGAACCTGACTCTGGACGTGGAGCAATAGGGACGTAATTGTACTTCAGTCGAGATGCAGATTCAGTCCTGGGATAAGCAGGTGCAGGCGAGAAAACATCCCGAATTTGATGATGATGAGCCATGGATGGAATTTGGTTAGAGAAGTTGTATGGCATGTATGGAGAAACTCGAGCAAAAACGGCTGGAGGATTCAAGCTGATCGGCTCCAAAGGACCATTTGACATAGCTTTTAGTGGCGGTGGTCTAGGCAACATCGTCGGTGAGAACGGTGCTGAACAACCGTATGGTATGCAATAACTTGAAGATGGTGAGGTTGACATTGTGTACGAAGATGTCTGAGGTGACATGATTGGTGTCACCTTCAAATTCATACTCAAGTCCTCTGGTTTTGTGGACAAATTTTCAGGCTCAGTTGCAACTGGTTCAGGTTCATGATTTTCGGGCTTCGGCGAAAAATCTAATATGCACAATAAAGACAAAAGTCGACTTTTAGAACTCGAACGTTTTGGAATCCTTATCTTACATGCTTTGATGCTTTCATCTATTATTCTATGCAATGCAACATCGTTTCCTGTTGTACACGCAAGTCTGCTCTATAATATTCATATCCGTCATATTATTCAAACACGATGTTTTTGTCCTATCTGAGACGTCTATTCAAATGAAGTTCAGAAAACCGAATGCGATAATGGAGATCATTCACTCACATCTTATCTAACAGCCCTACAAAGTCAACCATGCTAATTTACCAAAAAAAACTAGTCTTACAAACTCTCTTTCACTTATCAATGCAATGAAGCTGGAAACTACGTTCAAAGGAAATAATGCACAAGAAATATTATTACAAAACAACAAAAATTATCTAACGTGACTTGTGAGTTGTGACTTCCTTTGATAAATAAAAGTAGAGCATCTTACTACAAGATAATCAAGCTTTCCAGACTTTGTCCATTCAATTTTACTCAATTGTTACCTACACGTAGTGCGTGCATTTTCCGTTCCTGGACAAGATACTGCGCAGTATAATACAATATGGTAAACGAATAAATTCAGGCCAGGGTTCATTCATTCATTCATGACTTGAAAATATGGTGAGAAAAGTCTTCAAACGAAGTGTAAATGAAAAAGGGACCTATATATACCAAATAACCTTGTCACTTTACAAAGAGAAATCTAAGATTCCTTACGTACCTCACCTAAGAGTGATTGATTGATTGCAATGCTAAAGTTCATTAGGTTAAATGAACTTTTATGAGTTTATTAGCTTATTTTATAGTTATTAACTCATTGACAGCTTTTCCACGTCGTCGTTGATACTTCCCTCATTGAACAATGACACTATATAAACGTATGATATACTAATTTCTAATCCATGCCGACTCTCATGATCATGATGATTGAAACCACGAAATGAAATGACACGTCGCTTTATGCTTTCCTAAAAACAAGAATCTCAAAAAAAGTGAACTTACCTTTACTAGACAGATCCGAATCAGAGTCTTCCTCTGGATCATACTTAATAGGCCTCTTCTTAAGTGGGCAATTGTTGTAATTGACAGCCCGCTTCCCAGAAGGAGAAGTCACAATATGTGGCATGTCGATCATTTGAAAATGAAACGAAATCGAAAAAAAAACAAAAGTGTTAAAACACAATGTATACGAAACAGCAACAACTGCTGATGAAACTTGAGTTGAATTTGTGATCAATTCAAACAAATCAACCACTTTTCAGGTAATAATCGTTTGTGTCGTGACGCTCAAATCAAACGTCCCGAAACGGGGCGACGTGAGTCAAGCGAACCGGCGTGGACGCTTTGTGACTTGAGAGGACTGCTACGTTCCGTTCTTCTCAGGTTGAAGGCACAGCACGAACTGAAGGCAAGAACCAAATGCATCAAGTTCTTATCAGGTGTGTAGTGTGTACGAGTAGTACGAGTGAGTTGAAGTCTCTGTACTCTGTGATCTGTGAGGTTTTCAGTTTTCACTGTGTAGACTGTGTGTTCCTTCAATGTTCATTTCTACTCTGCTCTTCTCTGTTGAGTGTTGAAGTTTTCCCCCTGTGTATATTGCAATGTGTATGTGATGTTCCTTGGACACGTGCTTTGTGACCAATTGGGCTGGGTGGCAAATGGCCCAGGAGCCAATACGTAGCTTTCGAAGGCTGCCCCTAACACAAACCCAGAAACTACTGAAGGAGTACGATGGACGAGTAGTATGCTGTGTACTTTAACTTTACATTACGTTAAAAGTGTATTTAAAAGTACGACTTGAGTTCACTCTAAGTCTAGGTTAGGTAGGAGAAATGACAAGGAAGAAGAGCATAGCCAGCGATAACAACCAGTAACCTGTATGAAGCATGAAGTAATGGAAGAGATATGGGATGGATTGGAGTATTGGAGAGTGCAAGTAAAGTACGGATTGAAGGAAAGTGAGTTTGGAAAGAGTACTAGAGAGTATTTTAGGTTGAATGTTGTAGAATATAAAGTATAGAGTAGTTGGTGGAATGATGCAGTGCAATGTGCAAGAGTGAGGATGGATGGAGATGGAAGACCGAAGAGCGCGGACGGAGAAGGGTCCTCAAGTCCCAGCACCAGTTGCCCGCGAGACTCTTTCATTCAAGGAACAGGTGCAAGTTTTGAAAATCTCTTACGAGCAAAAGACCAGGCAAAAGCAAAGGCACAGAGGCAGGGAGACAGATTTTGAAAACTCCTACCCTTGCTTTTGCTTTAGCTTGTCTATTAGCTACTGCCTTCTTTCTCCCTTTGCATTGCGTATCATCCTCAAAAATCTATCCGGGTATATACATCGGCATTGGCCCTCACCATCCGCATCCTTCAGACAAAATCTACAGAATGGGTCCAATGTGGATCTATACAGATGAATTGGGGAGAACAGCTTCAGCCTCGACCCTAACTTCCTTCAGTAGCACAGGCTGCACCTTCCAACTTTGTTATAGGAGTATGCCAGGCTCCCGTCATCTTCTTCTCTGGACCCAAATACCCGCACTTTTCATCCTGTGGTATTCAATCTCCATTGAACGAGTCCTCTCTGAGGCACAGGACCCTTTGCTTCATCTGCTCTTCTCCATTGAACACGAGGAAGCCAATATCCTATCAACAGTATGCATGGTAAGGCATGAGCCAAATGCAAGAACGCTGATCTTCACTCGTCACATTCATTTTGAAATCGAAAGATCCCTTTTTTAAATGCCATGCACCAACGTTTCAAGAGTTCTATACGAAGCAGAAGTAATATAACTATAACTCAAGTCCTCCCTCCCACATGTCTTGAGATGACGATTGTTTAGCTGTTGTTTAGCATTTACATAATGGATATTAGGAAATGACATCACGGCAACGGAAATGCCAAAATTGCATATTTAGCATTCTCCTTCAAAATCCGGATCACTCGAACAACTTTTCAATGATAGATCAGGCGATTTTGTTGTTGTATTATTAATTGAGTCTGGAATCCTTGGTCGTGATTGATGCAATCAAGATTAGATAATTCTAAATGAATTCGCGTGTTCCTGTGGCAAGGAATCAGTAGTTGGGTACTGGAGCAAAGACAATGTTGATTAGAATTTTCATCGGTATTTGTGAAAAGTCGTCGAAACCAAGGACAAATGACATTATTCATGGTGCCACGAGTCTGAACGAAGATCATTCATCATGCGACAAATTATGAATCGAACCAAAATCTTAAAGCTTGAAGGTGTTTTCAAAACAAATCGAATGTCTTTTGCATATACTACCTTCATATAAAAAATTGTGTTTTCTTCTTTCCTGGATATTTTTTAAAAATGCGCATCTCGCAATGAAAGTAAGGAGCACTTCGCAATGACATCCACTTAACTCTCTCATATTGCGTCCTACTTCTAAAAGTGCAAAAATATGGGAAGCAAATATTTTCGAGATCAGATGCATTGCAAGACATGACGTGTCGTTGAAGACGGCAAATGCAAATATTGTCAATTCATATTCTCTTATTCCAGTTTTGTCTGAAGATTGTCCTATTTCACAAGGATAGACAGCACATAATGATATACAGCATCAATTTTTGAAAAACATTCAGCATCTACATTTTGGCGTCCGTATAATGTCTTTGCTGTGGAATCAGGAATCGACACGAGGCACTAAATATTATGTAAGCGGAAAAATTGGGGCCACAGGATGGTAAAAATCAAAGAAAGGTGAACCAAATGACCTTTTCAGACACTTTCTGATGCGTAGTAGAGCTCATTGTCAAATCTCCAATAGCAATAGCCAAAGAAGTTGAATGAAAGAGTTGTTAGTTTACGACACGTTTTCCAAACTCTTTCTATTCGTATTCGAACGAATGGTACCTTTCTGTTTTGTACTTTTTGTACGACTTTGTTTGAACGTAAAGCCAGGGTCACAAATGGCAAAAAGCAAACCAGTACTATGATGAAATTATCCGGCATTGATGAAAATTAAAAGCTTTCTATTTCTAAGCTCATGTCCATGTTTTGTGATTGTGATGCTGTGATGCACATGTCGACGTTAAAAGTGACGAATTGAAATTTCCATGTGGAATTATATTTCCAAATGGAGTGTGCCGTTCCTAGTCATTCTGTCCAGAAAGAAGAGAGATCAGGTTGGACTCACGTTCATTGTTAGACGACAGAATCGTGTGGCAATAACACACATCGCATAACACAAGTAATAATGCAATGTGCTCTGACTCTCCTCATCTCTCATGTCGCCTTTCCTCTGTTTGGCACAGGGACACTTTTCAGCTTGACGTTTTCTCTCTTAAAGTTTACTTTAGTAAAAGGCTCATAGTAATATAATATCATAGTTATATAGTTATAACTAACTAAGGAGGAAAACACGGGGAACTGGATGGTAATGCTGCTATTTCACTATTTTCACCCTACTACAACAGTAATAGTCATGCAACTATATACTTGTAATGGAGTATTCTGTATTATAGTTCCATAGTACCAGTGTATGAGCATTTGAGTATTTGTTCTGAAGGGTTCTCCCATAGAAAAATTTGGGCGTTTCAGCAGCTGCACAACGTACCCTTATAGGAAATAAAAGGTGTGCTCGCGCGACCAACTCGCGACCTGGCGCGAGCCGAATCTCCGCTCTCCCTCTTCGGGTTCAATGCCGAATAATCCGTAGCCAAATTGCTATCGCATCAGGATATGGTGGAAAAGGACGTTACTTTACATGAAAGCTGAGAAGAAAGCTTGCACACCACTACTGGATAACTATATAACGTTCCTCTGATCATTAGATTCCCCCACACTGCTCATTGTTAGTGCAAAGGCAATCCTCAGAACAAAGTTGGATGCTGTGCACCTCCACAAAATGTCTCTGTTCACCAGACCCGAGATCCCATTCATAACTGCACATGGACAAGTACCATTGAGGCAGTCCCTCAAAATCTTTTGTCATTAGCCATTCTTGTTGCACATGTTGTCATCCGTGCCACACATCCCTCAAATGTGATGAGCCTGCTGCTCTGTCTATTCACACTGACACTCTGAAACTTCATATCTGATCCGTGACCCTTTAATCATAAAAATAATAGGACTGTGATTGCTCCCATGCTAAAGTTTGTTAGCGCAAAGGGTGCTGAGCGCCTACTAAATGTTCAAATGATAAGTGCATCTGGTATAATTCCTTCTCAATAACAATACCAATAGGAGAATTTGAAGAATACAAAAACTCTTCAATTTTCAAAGGTGTCCACTGTTGTTGGGAAGCTCCTACGAATATTTTGAATCTGCTGCAGATGCCTTCATCGTCATTATTACAGGGAAAGAACAAGAAGCGTAAGTGAAAACTGTAATTGGTCCTGTTATTTAATATTTTTGTTAGGTTCGCATGTCACCCAGACAGGCAGACAGATGAGTAAAGAAAAATGGTGAAAATGTGTTGTTTTCTATGCTGGCTTTTATTGAATCCCGTTTTTCGATTCATCCATCGGGTGCCAATGGCAGTCGACGCGTCTCCAGTCATGGCAGAGATAACGAAAGGCACATTATGGGATGCACATTATTACATTACGTCAAACATAGATAGTGGTTTTGAGGCTGCTCCAATTGTTCCCGTGCTCTGCACTACATTCGGCGCTGTTCAAAGAGAGATCGTTCACGGTGTTGAGAAAGATGTTTTATCTGAAATTTTAAGGGCACCCGACTCAACTCTAAAAGGCGGCTCCTACCAGAATCTTTTCCCGACAGGGTCCAGAAATCTTATTAAGTCTGCGGTTTTAAGTTGCATAGCCACTATTCTTCTTAGCATAAAATAGACTTTACTTTCACTTGATGCTTTAGAGCGTAGCAAAGCGCAAGCACGACGAGAAAAGCTCAGTCAGAAAAAAAGAGAAGAGAGAGGTAAACAAGAACTTGGTGTACAAAAGACTGACTCAAGTGAACACAAATGACTAAGCTACAAACACAAACTACTACTCTACTACAACTGCTCTCTGTTCCAGTATGTGCAAGGTGCGATATGAATAGACAGTCGTCGGCACATCGACACACAAGAGCCTTCTAAAGGTCTTTAAAGTGCGGATAATATTTCCGACCGTTGCGTTGCATTGGTCCATTGCATTGCGTTGCAGGGACAACGCCGCAGCATCCCTTGACTGGCTCTTGAGCTTGGACTTGCCTCGTTTCGAGTCTCATCAAGCCTTCTGGAAGATTCAATCCCGTATGCTAACCAAAGCCAGAGCCAGTGTATGCAACCTTCAAGTTTTGATTTTGGAGCAGGTCCTCTCTTTTCGGCATATTTCAAAAACAAAGTTTTGCGGCAAATCATCTTTTACTGGAGAATTAAGGGAGCTGGAAAGTGACGTTTGTCAAACAACGTGACGACTTTACACATTTCCAATGCTCGCCTCTTTTTACTAGCATTATCCAGTAGCATGTTGGAGTTATGATGGTGTAAGATATTATTGCGTCTTTGTAAATAGTTTTCGGATGCGGCTCGGCTACGGGACGGCAACTTTCAATCGATGAGCCAGCCCGGGCGGCCGTCTCAGCCGTCCGAGTGAACTGTGCACGTTGAAATTGAGTTGAGTCTGAACTCTGACTTAAGTTGTTTTCAACCTACGCTCGAAATCTGTATAAATCGCATGACAAACAACACAATGCTAGGGTAATTCCTCTTGGTAATTGTGCCAGTCATCATGTGCTTGATCTCTCTTTTCTCCTGTTGTTCACTGAGGGAATCAGGATGAAGCATGCAAGTGCTAATGTACAGAGATGAGAGCATTTCTGCTCCGTCAGCCTCTTGAACTGCTCTGCAAGTCTTGCAGTGCGTTTTAGACTTTACAAGTCACAAAAGCCAGCGCAAGCCAAGATTGCAATGTTTTACAGTGTAAGGGGTAAAAAGGAACGAACGGCACTCGGACACTGAAAGAAGGGAATCGTTTGGTCACGCACTTTCTAGGTCGCGTCACTCCAGTCATAAGGTCGTGAACTCATCACATAAATCTTGTATACTATCTGAGAAGGCGGATATGAACTTTTTAATAGGAGACAACTCCTTCATTTCAATTCAGCTTGTGAAGGTATCGTAAGGATCCTAACTCCCAACCTGCAATGCAGCGTTCTTTTTACGTCTCATCAAACATCTATCAAAGCACACTTTTCCCTGTATAAATTTACCAATCGTACCTGCAACAACAAAACTTTAAAGTTGTGAACGATTTTTGTTTCCCTTCTCTCGTGACATGACACGGACAAGGCGATAAACCCTTTACAAGTCGTGGACTACGAAAAGCCACTTGTAAATTGACCACTAGTGACAGGTAAACAGTTTTATGCTTCCATAAACGACATCAGGTGCACTCACGTCCTACCCATTCAGCAATAAATTATTAATATATGTTCATCTCTAAAGTTCCTCCTACCGGGTATTCATGTGCAAGAGTAATGTTGCCTTTTATCTGTACCATTTACGGTGATTTTAAGACACATCTTTCATTCAAGTCATACATTCATACTTACTATCTTCACAATACTTATAAATGTAAAAAAATTTACTTCCAAATCTTGTACATACTTTTCCAGGTTGTTATTCTTATCTATGCTCATATCCCATGTTCTTGGCTCCTCCACGATGCTTTCAAACTGTTTAGAAATTGCATAAAATGATGCATCACAATATAAACTCACAATTGAAATCAGCAATAAACGAAGAACATTGATGCTGCGAGAAATCCTTTACCACGATAATATGTCTTTCCTCGATGAATCTTTGATTATGCAGATATAGCGGATCGTAGAGAATTCAGTACTTTGCACTTCCGTGCTAAAATCTTTTCATAGATAGAAATTGCTACGTTGATAGTCTTCCTGATAACACAAAGTGACCAAGTGACCAACCTTTTGATTTGGCATGCTGAGCTCTTTCCATCCTTGTTTCCCTACTTACATTTTGTGAAGGTAGATCACTTCAAGTAACTCCAGTTCAGCTCAGGTGGGAATGGACTATGATGGGTCATGCTCAGATTTGCAAGCAGGTTTCTATTGTATACTTCACAACTCTCTGCTCAGCACCGCGTCGTTCTCTCAGCGTGCTTGACACTGCGGATATTTGCATTTCTTTGATTCACCTTTCATCCTTTATCTCTAATGGCGTAGTTCATGCAGCAAATTGGAGTTGAAAGGTGATTTTCAAATTGCCCCTTTCTTTCCCATCAAGAACTCTTTGATCTTTCTTTCGGCTCTCTCTCGTCTTCGTCAGTCAGACTGCATCTTCCCGTATCAGGCATCATCATCATCTCATTTTTTTAAAACTATAAGCACGTCTTTACCATAATCGTGGGTGACTGAAACGCATTCTTGTCGCGCACTCAATGTCTCATCTCAATACCGTACGAAATTGGTTTAATAAGAAAATCTTCGTTTCTCCATTCGATTTCTATTAATTTTCTCTTTTAAATAGCCAACATCTTAGAAAGGATTGAATGACCCATTAATTGTAAACGAACCGCTATCAAACTACAAGCAATAATAAAAACAATTAAAGATTTTAATGAGCAGAAGTGCAACGTAAAATTACAATATAAAACTACTTCAATGCTGTAGAAATGAACGCATTTCGGTAGCAGTTTTTGTAGCAGGTACATAAAACTGGCCGGACAGACAGGGGCAATGCGCAACTGGGGTACGCACGCATCCCTGACGTAATGATCAAAGTACGTTAACGCACATTGGCAGAAGTTGGTTTATGACTTTGCTGTTTCAGGAGGATTATGTTAAGTTAAGAACACATCAGAGTGGCACGCCTGTTGACGGATGCGTGTATTTACGAAAGCGAAGAACTTCGGTCATACAGTCAGGTAGGTATAAGTCTACAGTTTCGATCTGTCATTTTAAATGTTGATGTTGTGTAGTGTGTGGAGAACCTTAAAAAATTTGTTACATGTGAAAATACGAATCCGGGCTTTGACAGGATTTTTGACTTTCTTCTCGGTTTATACGTTTGTAGGTAGGAAAGAGGACAAAAACTAGTGCTTTCTTCATGGAAGAAGAGTAAGAAGACATGTGAATCTCCAAAAACACTCGTAAAAGATGTAAGGGATCGTGATGATAGATATGAGATGATATTTTCCTTTTTTCTGCTATTTTTGTGTGCAAAGGAAGTATTGAAGAAGATCTGCGGGAAACCACTGTTATGACTGCTACATATCTTCCCAAGTGACAAGGGAAGTACTGACTAAAAAGTCATAAAGTCCCCAACATTTCGCAACATAAAAATTCTCTTTTGCCCTATTCACATTCAAATGCTAATATTTTGCCCTGACACTTTTCAGTTTTCTACTGTTCAGCATTCAGTTGTTGAATAGTCAGTCCTACCTTCTTTCATGCTTTAGCAAAGCTATAACCGAGTCACAAGCTGCGGCTTAGCTCCTTCTTAATAATAAATACTCTAGCTACTTACTAACATATTTAGTATAGAAAGCTACAAATACTAATACTTACTACTGCTTGCTTTCCTTATTATTATGCATTTAGAATTTCGAGGGATGAGCACACAAGAGCAGTCGTACACAAGAATTGAGTAGAAGCTAAGCTCTCTTTTCCGCTTCTGTCGTTTCTCACTTGGTTCGAAGTCTTTACAATCTTTACACCACCACATGATTCATTTTTTGACTCCTTTTCATTTTGAATTCTCATCTCAAGTCGTTACTTTTTTTAGGTGAACGCATGAAATGTGATTGGTTACCTTTAGAGGGGTTTCAAATCTTTTCGCCGTGAACAAAATGTGAAACAGGTCGTTACACATTATTTCGCATGTTAGCTTATTGTTAAACTGCATAAAATTATGGATAATTGTGCAATATGTCACTAATAATTTATAATCCCAATAAAAGTTGAAAAGTTGACAAGAATATGAAACATATTGTTGCATTTTATTATTGAGTTTCAACACTAGCACTAGTAGTAGTATTAATGAGATAATCACAATGATGAATTATATCGGAGTAAGAGTGTTTAAGTTTTACTTTTTGCGTCTTGTTCTTGTTCGCATGGAAGGACTTTGGAATAGAAGACCGAATTATGTGTACGAGAATCATAAAATTAAAGCATTAGAAGATTCTGTGTAAATTTTATGAGTGTTAAAAATAAAATAAAATTTCGTTCAACGCATGAAACACCGTGCAGGTTTTTGGTGGAATATGACTGTAGACGAAACTTCTCATTTTGAATGGCAGTGTGTTTATGATTTTTGGTGTTTGTTCTACGAATCATGAGTTCTGGGGTACCCAAGTTGGTGTCAAGAAGTAGGAAACTGTACTTGTGGGAATGAGGAAGGAAATGTTCTCTTTTCACACGTAAAATCAACACATTTTCTTTCAAAAAATAAAATCTTCTTTCATTTGGACATTAAAGTATTGGTGACTGAGTCATAAACACAGGCTTTTATTGAGTGTGGATTTACCCGCATTTAAGTTTTGCTTGGATGGGGTAGCGTAAGAGCATACGTTTAAATGGGTCAGATATTCAAGGTTGGCTTTTAAAAGAAACTCAACGTAATTGTCGTATGAGCATGAAGAATGGAATGTGAGGATATCAACAAAATAAATGTAGACGTTAAGGCCTTGTAATTTTGAAACGCGCTACTGCAATTTGTATAGGCAAGTGTTTGCACAAAAGCAAACCGATTATCCTGGGACAAGGGGACAAAGCGAGATGGATATCAATGATGCAAGTGCAACAATACGTTTTGTGAGGAAATGACAGAGATGAGAAGTAAAGATTAGACAGTTTCAAACATTCCAAATAACAATAATTATCACAATGTCTCTCGGCTCGAGCTGCAGGATTTCTAAGTGGAGAGGCAAGCGCCTCTTGCATTTCAATTGAGATGGTTATGATATGAGTCCTATGAAAAAGTGAAGTGCGAGGGCATGTGGGACCTGGCACTGGCAGGAGGAGAAAAAAATCAGGAGTTGAGGTGATATGTCATTGTTGTTGTTGTAGACTTTTTGGGGAAACTTGAACAGTGGACTTTGGACGAAGGTGCACCTCTTGAGCCGCCGTTGCCGTCCACTGAAAGAAATTCCAAGGTAAGGATTCTAGTTGAACACCTCCTAACCTTATATTGCAAAGGGTCACACGAGAAAGAATAAGGTGTTCGCTCCTGTTACCTTCCTTCCTGGAGTTTTAAAGGTTGACATAGGCATTAAGCACATCATATCGAGACGACACACAGACGCAGAGAGCACAGAGATCCAATGCACCCAGGCTTACCTAATCGATATGTGCACACTTGAATAAGAGAAGTTTCTTTTCAGAGAAATTCCCATTTCTTTTTGTCCTCTGAAGAAAGATAGCACACAGTGAGCACACATTTAGATGAGAAGGTTACGACGACGGCTACTTTATATCTGCCCATAACGTCAACGCAGTTCTTACGGATGTAGGACGAATAGAAAAGGAGAGCCCTTGATGCCCACCTGTAAAGTGTTCGTACTGCTCAAAGACCGTCTTCATTCCTTCGGTTGAGAAAGGTAAATCTATTTATTCGCCCTGGAGAGATGTTGCCAAGGAACAAGCCATTTCCATCCAAAAGGGCTTCGATGATTGCCGACTCGTTTGCTCTTCATGAGTGAAGGTCTTCACAACCAGTCACTTCGTGGTCAAAGGTCTGGAATTTTTTGTTTGTTCGAGATGGGACTCTTGGGGAAAAAATTTGCGCCTGTATAGATAATTTTTCATGCATCTCATACCGTCATTACTTGAACGTTCAACCTTATTGTTGCATGCCAACTCCTAAATCAGAGATTTTTTGGGTATGCCATGCCAAGTCATCTCTTTTGTATCAAGATGTGTGCCTCTTCTCTTTAGTCAGGTGAAATATAAAACTAACGTTCCAATGGCCACGGGACAGCCCGGCCACTGCCAAACTACCACATTGCATTAGTATTCCCTTCTGTTTATTCATACCCTGTTAATGACTTTCTGGAAATTCAACTTCCATACGTTTTTTATTCCATTTACGCTGGTGCCAGGACCAAATACTCATCTAACAGTGGCGACGAAGGCAATAATCGACGACTAATGATCTGTTACGTTGCGATCCATTCGGACTATTTCACTTTCTTTCATTGCACTCAAAAGAATGCTACATGCTCTATGCGGAATCCTAATTTGGAATTTCATCCACAGAGTTAACCGTAAAGATTTCCATTACTAACCTATCATAGTTACATTTCACCACTACTGTATTCTGACTATTCTCTGCAATGATCCTGCGGCTATGTCGTCCCCCTTTTCTCCAGGTCAGCCCAGAGCAGAAGGGTTTGATGCTTGATTGATTGATTTTTATCGCAAATGAGTGAAAAATGTTAGCACAACTAATTCTTATCATTTATCACGAAAAGAATAATGCAATACAGACATGCAATATAAATTCAAGGGGCTTATACCATTTTAATAAATCGTTCACTCAACACTTTGCCGCACTGATTCGGCAAATAATAAAATAACAGTTCACCTGAATGTACTAAAGCATACGAAAGGCCAAATCTATTGTTTATTATTATTACTACATAGATTACTGTGGAAGTTCACGAATCATAAACGACTTGCAACGTCTCATTGTCATTGACATATTATGTAGAGGAGGTGTTTTCTTCAAGTAGCAATGAATTTGATTTTGAGATGGATGAAAAGCGTAAAAATTATGTAACCCTGACTTTTAGCCTAATTCTACAGATTTTTATGTCGTCCGTCGCTGTATCGGTAAATCACGGTAAGAGACTGACAACGGTACATACCAAATACTAAATACCAATGTATGTCAAAAGCATTATTTGGTGAAATGATAAAGTTGGGTCTGAGGCTGAATAGCAACTACCTCAGAAATGTACAATTGATAACATCTCCGTCGTTCGCTTTGTATACAAAGCTATTATTGGTGGCTTTTACATGTACTGTTGAAAAATCGTGGACAGACGGACATACAAGCCTTTACATATCTTTTTAACTAGAAGAAAAAACGTTTATGGTTTTGCTGACTGACTGTTGAGTGGATGGTGTAGTTGTAGTATTTCACCTTGCTCCTGACATCGTCGACCGAGTCGGGGAGGTGTGCACTTGTAATCATTATTCGTACACAAGGATGTAAAAGAGTCGACAGAAATGGAGTGACTGAAAACGCCTTTCAGCCCAAGAGTTGAATAGAAATAGGGTCGTCCTGGGTCATTCTCGCATTCACAAGAGTGTCCAAATGAGAAATCCACAGTCTACAGTGAACATCCAAGATTTTGTACAACATGTGTGATATAAAATTCTTTACTACGACAACAGGGTGCTATTATTACGCTACCACCAAGAAACTTTCAAGATTTCCACATTTCAATGTCAACCTGACAAAAGATCCATATGGAACAAATAAAAAAGAATATAGTGCCGTAGACAAAAACCAGCCATGCTCTTTTTCCTTGCGTTGTTAGCGCTCGGTTTACTCTTACACCTAGTCAATTTTTCCTTTAAGTAAAAGAAGTCAGATCGACCTGTAAACACGAGCATTTGATCGTAAATCAACGAAAAATATCTTTGTGTCCTATTGAATAAAAGCAGCTCAGAAATTGCGCATATTCCCTGTTCTCTTTCGATACTAACTTTGTACACCACAAACTAGCGCATTCCTGTTAACAAGCAACAATACCAGTAGGACAACTTTTTCGTATTAAAACGATGTAGTACACAGTATCAAATGTCAACAGTAGCCTTGTACAAGCAGATTAATGATTAATAATTTACTAATCAAGTCACAAATCAGTTTTCACCACACAAACTTCCGTTTGATCAGTTTGTAGATACTAAACCAAGGATTTCTGATGAAAAACCTTCGCTTTTTTAATAATTGAAATTTATTCTACCGTCCGTTTTAAAGAGCGGAAAGCTGAGTTCAGAACAGTGTTTGGTAAGCATCCAACTGGAGAAAATGCATATGCATTCAGGTCGGCATAGTTAGGTTAGTCGGTCGGTTAGTAAATATTATCGACGATTTATCATTCTAAATTTCAGCTGAGAAATTGTTTTGCTAACAAACCGTTTGCACTGAACCGTCAGAAAATAAGTTTTGGTGTTATTTAATACTTTAAAATACAGTTTTGTAATCATCGTTCAAGGTGACAGACAGTAAAAGGCAGTAATGGCATAATTTCACAAGGATGTTTTCGTTCTGTGTTTGATTGAGTAATGCATCCGACATTTAGAAACTTTTAGCATTGAATTTTTAGTATGTTGTTCAATTCAAAGAGGGTAAGAAACGGATTTGATGATTTAATAAACGTTATCTTGGACTACTGATCTCTTATTGTGTCTTTTGCTTGGTGGGTGACAATGACAGTTGACCATATTCAAACTGTGTCAGTAGTAAAAAGTGAGT
>JABASF010000824.1:0-31268 GCA_019776145.1 Harlomillsia oculata
TGTTAAGAGATGATTTCTTATTCCCAACAGTTGTGACTGGGTAATTATAATTAATAAAATATACTACTAAGATTCTTGAAATACGATGATGTGTTCCTTGTAAAAGTTTCGTGAAACCTTTTCGATCCATGAAATTTCTGAAATCTGTGCTCTTCTGTAAGTTTAAAGTTTGTGCGAGTGAGAGTAATGACATATTTGTCGAATTGCAACGAAAAGAAGGGACTTTTGTTCGATATAATATTAACTTGATTCAAGAGTCCGAGGCTGTCATGTTGGATTTTACACCTGACATGCTCAGAAATTATATCAAAGTCGAACCCAAGTTTCTTTTAACAAACCTGGCCAATTTTGCAAGTATGAAAGGAGCAAATGATCTGACAATGAAAGCTGCACAACATAAAATGTACTTCCGCAACAACTTGCAAGACATAAGCAGAAAAGGTTAGTACGTTGTTCATGGTCAAACGTGTTTTTATTATGTTTTTGGTTGGTCGTCATGTCGTCAATACAATTTCATATTGAAACATCCAATAATTGATTGTTGTTTTGATTGCAGAATTGAAGGTGTCCTCTGAGTTGACATTGAATGCAATTGATTTTTCTGAATTTGTGATTCTGGAAGATAGCGAAGTTACATTTTCGCTAAAAGACTTGAAAAATTTTGCACATTTTGCGGACTATGCAAAACTAATAATTGCAATCCACTTTCAAAATTCCGATGAGTAAGAAGTCTACTCTGAATCTGCTTATTATTAGGAGTTATAATACGATTTCTTTAAGCTAATTATTCATTTATATTATAGTCCAATGATGGTTGTATTGAACTCGGAACATGTGGATGCCAACTTGACAATGGCAACGAAAGTCTTTTCTCAAGAAGAAAATCAAACTCAAAGTTCTACATGTTCAACTGATGGTCGCATCAGTGACATTCCCTCTACGTATACAACACAAACGTCGACTAGGTCAACACAACCACCACCGTCGAAAACACAAACCGCTCACAAACAAGCACAAGGGGACAAAAGAAAAAAAGATTCATCTAGTGTACCGGATGACGTGAGTCGGAAACGGTTTCGAAGTTGTTTCCCTGATGTTGGAAAGAATTTCGATATTTACGCTTCGTATCCTGGGCTCGACACGGTTTTACTGGCTGATAGTGATGATGATGATGACGAATGATCCCGGCAAGCAAAAGTAGAAGTTAAGGCTTTCATCCGAAAACCATACGTCCTTGTACATTAAGTTGTTTGCATAACTTTATTGTAGTCTTTGTTATTTGCGTATATTATACATGGAAAAGCCAGTCAGTATTTTAACTCTAGGATAATGCTTAAAAATGTCTTATGGATTAGGTATGGATATTATCGAACTTGTCGAAGCATTTCGTATGTACCTCAACAATTATACTTACATTGTGCTATGCTTTGGAATTGAAAAATAAAATCACCCAGCTCTTACAAGTCTGTAACATTTATTTCATAATATACGAACATAATGTTAAACATCAACATAACCCAAGAGACCACATCATCGTATTTCAAGAATCTTAGTAGTATATTTTATTAATTATAATTACCCAGTCACAACTGTTGGGAATAAGAAATCATCTCTTAACACAAACGTACAGGTATTTTAATATAACTATAACATAAAAACAAAAAATTGGGTTTTAGTGTGGACAATCACAACGACCGCAGCCTGCTTATGAACATCTAATCAATATGAGGAAGGACTGGCGATTACGATTACGATTACAAAAGAGATTCTACCTATCGTTATCGTTATAGTTACATTTACCAGTTATGTATATATAACATACGTAGAATCAAAACCCAATTACTTTTTCTTGTTTTTAGCATTAGCTCCTCTTGGAGGAGTTACAGGTCTGCTGGTATTTAATCCTCCATAGGCAAACTTCTTCTTATCAGCGGGCTACGGAAAACAATAAATCATTATTAGTTATACTATACAAGATTTCAAGTAGGTTAGAACTTCATGTGACTATTGATCACAAAGGATACTGAAATAATAAGTACCTTCAAAATTTGGAATGAGCACATGAGCGTTTCGTCTACACTCATCATCGCTCCAGCATTGTCGAATTCCCCACAATAATTCGGTGCCGAGAACAGAGTCACCAACTGCCGCTTCGCAAAGAATTCATACCCGTCCTCCACGACCTGAAAGAAAACGTTTAGTTAAGCGTAAGACCATAAATTCTCCGTCCATAACGAATAGATTTAATGAGTACAGAATATGCAATCTACCTGATGAGCACGACAAATAAGGTCGAAGTCGTGTTTATGCAGAAATTTGGCTACGACTTCGGCACCGAATGTGAAGCTGACACCTCGGTCATTCTCACCCCAGCCCATGGTGTCTTTGTCAGGATCAGACCTGTAATAGAGATTAGAGTATATTAATATAAAAGTTAAACTTCTAAATTTCTGGTACGCTATGAATACAACAACGTAAATACTATCTGGACGAGGAAAATACTATCTTATATCTGGACTGGACCTGGCCGAAATAACACGCTCAAAAATATGAATATCTATGAGTATCTGAGAATCCTTGGAATCAAGGATGTGTGTCATACTAGAAATCAAACCCAATCACTTTTCCTATTCCTCAAAAGGAAAACAACACTCTAGCTAAATTTTAGTATATGGACAGTAAACCAACTTTACTACTCATAATCATAACTCTAGGATACGACATCGAAACACCATGACATCTCCTTCATAACCTAATAGTCATATCTATTCAACAAATTGCTATTGGTTCAAAAATGAGAGCTTACCACAATAAATCGCATAGGAGCCCCTGATCTGGAACATCTGTCGGTCGCATAATGCGCCGAATTTGTTCCATTGATTGTAGGTCGGGACTGAGACCACCATGGCAGCAAAAAATCTTTTCGTCGACTATTGCCGCCACTGGGAGACAGTTGAAGCAATCGGTGAAGGTTTTCCAAAGTTTTATATTGTATCGCCGTTTACCTGTTGAAAGAAAACATTGTACTTTCATTATAACTCCATACAACACAAAACTCCAAAACAAATACAATAACATTCAAAACATAAAAAAACTACTTACATTCATCATAAAACCCATAGATCCTGTTAATGCTTGCACACTCGTGATTCCCCCGAAGAAGAAAAAAATTCTCCGGGTACTTAATCTTGTAAGCCAACAAAAGGCAAATGGTTTCCAGTGATTGTTTTCCTCTATCTACATAGTCTCCTAAAAATAAATAGTTGGATTCAGGAGGGAAACCTCCATACTCGAACAAACGAAGCAAATCATAGTATTGTCCATGGATGTCGCCTGTAAAATACAGATAAAAAAGAAATATAAATTAACCATAAAGTATGTAATATTTGCAATCACAATGAACCTTTTGAATACAATAATAAACTATAAAAGCTAATTTCAATGCTATCATAAAACTCCCACTATCCCAAACCAGGTCTACTAAGTCGTCGCGTCTCGCGTTCGCGTCACATGGACAGAACACTCGGTATTGGACATATCTATCTATCGATTACACCTTCCACCATATACCATGCGGACCATGCCTCACACAATTCAACCGCCTTTCTAATGTTCGTTCCTTATATTGCTCACAAAACTCTGCAAACCTCCTTCAACAACTCCCATGAAAACATAAAATCTAATCCTCCAAAAAATGTAAAACTCACCACATATTTTCAACGGAGCTTCCAACTCCAATAAAATGGGCTGTGACAAAAATATTTCACGACACTTTAAACACAAATTACGAATCTCAGTCTCTGTGAGTTGGACATTCTTCCCGGGTCGGGAGCCACGCACTGTAAAAAAAAATACCAAAACTTATTATAAAACACGTTCGATTAAACCCCTCAAAGTAAAAAAAATATTCTTATAATCCTTATCATGATTCTCTTTTCATTCGGACTCTTTTTAAAAACTCGACTCCTGTACTAGTTTGGAATACAAGAATCCTGTCTGATCCTCATCCCAAAACACAAAAATCGGTATAGTCCGCTACCCATTTTGAAGACCCTCCCAAACCACAATTTTGAAAACCCGAGTAAAAATATGACAAGAGAATCCACAATTTCCAAAAATAGAGAGAAATCGATTAAAAAAACCCAAAAATGATACCTTCTAGAAGACGAGCGATGATGTTATCAATATTGAGCTTGTCAATATCAGCCATAGTAAAAGTCGGTTAGAAGAGCCCTTCCTTTTTCCAGATGAGGTCAATGTGATGAGGTGTGTTCCAAGGGTCACGACGAAACAAACAGCTTGTTCAAACGGCCAAAAAGGTTAAATACAGTAGTGAAGGTTAACGTTAATAATCAAGTGGAAACTCGTCGGGAACCACAGGTAAATTGGATTGAACAAGCTACTCTCTCAAGAGAAAATGGCTGAATGGACACTTGAGCTGAGACCTCGTCGTTCCGGCCCCACAATAACCGCTGCTCTCCCTTTAACATGACAAGCCACACAGCACACGGCACATACAACACAGCACAGCCTGCACAGCCCCCAAACCGCTATGACGTTAACTCCTACCTAACCCTTCTTTACGGGATGATTCATACCTCACAACTATCATCTCTTACCTACTTTAATTCACCAATTAATTAAAATTAGACACTTTCAACAACCAAAAACACTTCATTTATTTTAAATTTCAGCTAATCTTAATTTTTCCAAAAACGCTCACGTTCAGTATGAACGACCTTTCAGAGTTCGAGAGAGAGTAGTGGGGACACGGCCGCGCCGAGTCGTCCCTCTCTTTTTTTATATAATGCGAAATACAAAATTACAATGCAAAATGCAATGGGATTTGCGAATGAATGCGATTCATGCCATGTAAGATGTAATGTTGCTTTTTTGTGATGATGATGCTGCTGCTATGTTGTGTTGTGTGCGGCTATTTCATTTTCGCCATAGTATAATGCCAAAAGCTATGAAGGAAAGAAAAGACTTTGTGAGTCTTTCTTCTAAGAAGCTGTACAATAAAATGAATAAAGTAACGTCTGTCTTACTACGTACAACTCAAACATGAGCCATGAATGCCGTGTATGGTGTATACTACTGATATACTACCACCACCGTTCCTTTTTTTGCAATATTGCAATACTATACTGCACAATTGGCAAAATGTGACGCTGGATCTTCTACTTTCATTCATATATGCGTTTTAGTTTTAGTACGCTTGTTGTTATGTTAGGAAAGGAAAAGGCTCAACATTTTTCCCCGTATGTATTATTTAGTATAACATGCATTTCATTATGTTTGTGTGGTCTCGAGTAAGGAGTAAAAGTCTCTTATCATATCACGGGAGTTGGGCACATTACAAGTTACGAGGTTACGACATCAAATAAAAAGAAGCATCGTTATTTCGTACTTCGTAGTTTGTACGTCGTCGTTGTTCAAGTTCCGTGAATATGACGATAAATCACATTCATTTGCTTCAGTGTCACGGAGTCACAGGAGTTGAACCATTATTTCATTTGCATAAGTGTATCTGAACATCTGAAGCACAACCAATAGGTCTCATGAAAATGAGCAAAGCAGACCCCTAAACGCTTTCTTGTTGCTTTTTCATGCTTTCCCATGCGTTGTAGTTATGGGACAAGTTCACAAGGACTGGTTAAGTGTGAGTGTCACACAGAAGGAAGAAAAAGAAACGAGAAGGATGACGATGATGACGATTGACGATGACGATGACGATGATGACGACGAACGACAATGACTCTCACTCACTTTTACATTTAAAATGTATCATATAGTAAACGTTTGGTTGATGTTGCACAAAGAGTCTGTCGTCTGTGAATGATAAACGATAATATACATGATAAGAAGGAAAGGGAATCCGTATAAAGGTGACTGTGACATGGGGTATTAAATGCGATAAAAATTAATATGTAAACAACCGTATTTGAGATGAGATTGAATGAGACACAAAAAGCTTTATATTCGTGTTTGTTGTAATAATGTGGGATGGCAGTGCTCGGAATTGGAATATATGAGCAGCAGTAAAAGTATAATGTAAGTTTTTAAAGTTGCCATTCCCTTCACTGTTGTGTTGCTCATCAATCATCCATCATCAAGGAAAGTGTATAACAAGCGTTGTCAGTTAAGGTTGGTTTGAATTGACTCAGAAGTGGATTTTTGCATACATCCATTAAGTGACTATGAGAGTTTAATGATTATATGACATGAATTGGATGACGTGGTGAAAACAAAATGTGTCATCACCACTTATCAGGGTGCGATACATGGACCACGTTTATTCTGTTCATGTGCTGTGTGTTTAATAATGACACCAATTAATGCGACCTCAGCTTACTTTCGCTCGGATCCTTTGCTGGACGAATTGGTAGTAGATTGAAGGTTTTGAGAGCGCTACGCTTAATGCTAATGCTACACAAACGAAGACAAAAAGTAAGTTTTATCCAGATGAAATCAGAATGGGTCCGATATTCTGTCGATTACATTAACTGCCTTTTTTGTTTGTTCGGTAGTCTCGTGGTACTATGAGCATAACCTTTTTTATGAGTTTGTTACGTGGCCTACATTTACGCATTACGTGTGAGGTTATCCAAAGTTAATGGTCAAATTCAGACGATTACTGTCCATCATTTTCCTGACTGCCTGCCTGACTCACTGATAAAGTAACTTTTCGCCTTGTGCAGATCAGTTTATTTGTGAAAGAGCGAAGAACTATATGACGTACGATAGTAAAATCCATACGTTACTCTTAAAAGCTTGAAAAGAAGGAAGAGGTTATGTGAAAGTCAAAAATCCCGTCATAAACTAGGTATTGGATGATTGGATTCATTGGATCGTAGACGATAGACTTCGAATGTTCCCATTTTGACTATCGAACAACTTGAGAACTTGACTCGTCTACCTTCTGTGTGATGTGATGATTAAACCAGGGAAATTATCATGTACTAATCAATACCGTGGTTGGTTGGTTTGGTAGTCTGAAAAGTCTCAATCTGTTTCATACACATGCATTCTATTCTATGTACTTTCTACGTGTATAGTATAGCCCAATGCTCAATGGCTCAATCTCATGTAGCACATTTGGTCGTCATAAACATGAAATATCGACAGCTACACAAGAACATGAAAGGGAAACGCGGATAATGTGCAGTTTGTCACTAGTTACTAGCAGTTGGAGTTAGCTTTAACCATGACACACGTCCTGAACTTCACTGAATGGAAGTGAAGTGAGCAAACGCTTGATATTTTTCGTACGATTCTATTCTTGCATTGCATAAACATGCACCTGACAAAAAGTAAAGGAGAGACCAGAGAAATAGAGAGAGTTAAGTTTTTTCCTTGTCGTCAGTCGTCGTGCTCTCTGTATACATAATAAATGTCGGCAATGGCAATAATATGCAATATAATCGTCACATCGTCACTCTCAGTTTCATTTTTGGGGAGAATTATTTGTATTCATTAAAAAAGTAATAGTGAATTGGAAGAGATGACCTTAACGTGTGTACAATGAAAAGATGATATAAGTCCAAAATGGAAGAGATAAGCCATAAATATGAATACTTTACGCTTCTGACGTTAGTTAGAATGTTTTATAATGAAACGTTAAAACATTTGCATGGAGAAATTATCCGTATAGTACATATTGGAAGCAATCGCAATCGTAAGAGTGGTCATAATATGTACCAGTAAAAGCACAATTTCTCGTACCTTTTGAATATATGCAAAAGTTACTATTGTGTGCTGTTTGGAAGGATATAGCATTGTAATGCAAATGTTGGTGTTTACATTCTATCTGTTTATTTTATCAGGCTTTGAGAGTTCGAGTAGAAGCAAAGCTCCAGTCCAGAAAGTTTGCCGACTCGTCATTTTGTGATATCTGAAACTGTTGAGCAGGGCCAGGTGATATAGCACACGAACTACGGGCTAATGCCGAGGAATGCTAAGCAAAATTTAATGCGTTGCTTCGCGTAGCTATGCTAAACGGATGTTTTTACTTTTACTAACGATCATGCTAAAATTCCGCAGATTATGCAGCCGAATCCTAAAAGAAGTGTGTAGAGTATAATGTAGAAATGTAAAATTTGGTATACATAAGAATGCTATAAACTCCCAATACAATTCGTAGTACTATGATATTTACCATGGCATCTTTACGAGACGACATCCCATCCATGATCCATGTCATGGATGGGATGTCTATGTCTACACTATAGTAATAACTACCGGAGTGAGCATTAAACAAATGGCGAGCACTACACGAAGGAAGACATGGAAATATAATACGAACACGAAATACGGATACGGATGGATTATAAAAATGCTTATAAAAGGTTACGTGATGTAATAGAACATTAAACTATAGGTGCTAAAATAAAATCCTATGTTATTTTCATTACGACAGGCATTAAACAAGGAACATATCAACAAGTTATGGGAGAAGCAAGTGTTGCGTAATTGTGATGCATGACGATGAAAGAGTGAGATTTTGTGAGACGCCTTGCTTTCGTTGCTGGCAGTAAAGTATCATGGACCTAAACAAAATCGGCGAGACATTGGTTGGTGACTGACAGAACATAACATTTCGTTTCTCACTCGTTACTTAACAAGTCGACGCTTTCATGGCTCATCTCACCGGATAACAATAGTAGGCACACAATGGATATGCAAAACTTTTATGATCCGCGTCAAAATGACCTAGGTTCTGATTAAATATCCTACAAGAATTTGGAATGGAATTCTGAATTGTATACGATACGATCCATTGTCTTTCAGAATCGTCTTTTTACGACACGTTCCATGTATGAGCTCAATTTGCCCAGAACCTATAATATGCCATAGTGCGAATGACCACATTTATTTTGAGTTAATGCATTTGACTTTGACATTTTCAATATTCACAATGCCTAATTCACACCTGAAACGAAGCATCCCATCACCATCATCATCATCATCATTGCTTATAGGTTATGTGAAGATCAATGCGTAATGCATTTTGCATGCAAGTGAAGCATTCATTCGTAATTCTCTGTCGTCGTAGTCGTCGGCACACGTAAGGAAACGACAGACGACACATTCAAGTCAAATGCAAACGGAGCGCACATGAATAAAAACATGAGCTTCCCGTTGTTAACGCTTTGAGCGTTCTTTTACCTGGTCACCTTGGATTAATGTGAGGAAACCTCAGCGGTTACGTTGCGATTTTATTTCCGACTCATTATTGAACTTGTAATTTCAAATACCAGCTTAATCAAAACACCGCTCAGTGTATAATAATGAGGAAAACACTTTGAAAGCAAACATCCGTTGATTTACAATGTAAAAATTCCTAGGAAGTCAAGCCAACCAAAAGTGAAAAGATACAGAGTTTGAGGTTTGACCTTTAACAATGAAAATGAATAATACTTTACAATGGAGATACAGATTGAAAGAGATCATTTCCATGTTGAACCGAAGAAGCCTGGAGGTGTTTTGACGTTGCGGTGGTGGAATAACATTAGTATTAAAAGGCTTTTGATTCTAGTCGTGGGCGTCCTTATACGCAACTTTTCGGACTACCTCAATGCAAAATGTACGCAGTCAGTCAGCATTCAGCATATACTTGCACAAATGGAACACTTGACATTAAACATCTCATGCTTTCTGCAAAAGCATTTTGAAGTGAAGCATGGGTTTTACAACATTTACGGCCTGTTGGAATTTGGTTTGTCAATTTCTGTATTTCGATGACGATGACGCATTCTTTGGCTTTCTTTGGTGCTCCAATGCAAACTTAATGCTAACTATAGAAAATTTGCTTCAGTTGATATACTCGGAAAAGAAATAATTTATAGATAAACATAACATACCCGTGTTCATTCAACAGTGTAAATCTAAAGGTGTACAAAGTACAACGGTGATTAAAAGTGGAGGAGGATGAGGCATGAAAGACGGGAATTGATGTAGATGTGAGAGCAATTTGGCTGTAAGCGTAAGCAAATACACTAGAAATAGGATTGACGATTGAGTGTTTGTTCAGTAAAGAACATGGTAGTTCGTGTAGCTGTGAGTCGTATAGTGGAATAGTGGAAAGTATACAGAAATACAGACTATTGTGTAACATTTTAACATTTGCTCGCCTCATTTCAATGTAAAAAAAAGTCCAAGATTCCATAAAAATGCACCTACTAAAATACAAACCCAAAATAAAACCAGACAGAAGCCAAAATGCACACGTCATAGTGTGTCCTGAAGCTTAACTGTACGAAATGAGAAGATTTCTTTGCAGCACGTGGTTGACGCAATATTACCCAAAATTTACATTCAGGAGAATTGAATGACAGAGTGATAAAAGTTTTTAGACAATTCCTGTGAGTTTTGCATTTGCACTCATTTTATAAGCATCTGCGATTCTGCAACGGATTCCAAATTCCAAAGTTCGGTCTCTCTCAGTTCATTTGGTTCAGAATACAAAACAGGGAAAGAGTGACAGTAATTTCAGATTGGACTACAGTTAGCATGTTTTCTGGTTCCAGGAAAATGTAGAAAGGAAATCTATCGCAGTCAAGTTTGCATAAACAGGAAAGATGTATTCTGAGTATCCAGAGAGTCCCCACGGTGTGCAAATAACAACGCACAGCCAGAGACCTATGCAATGCCGATTGATGTGTTTATTAGGTCACACAAGTTGAACATGAAATAAGGAAAATGAAATGGCGTTTTTGGTGTGGGTTGCTGCTAGGCAGCAGCGAGATTGGTTTTCCTTTGATATTAAAAGATTCTCGTGCTCACGTCGTCCACACAAAAAAAGAGATGAAGAGAAATAAACACATGAAGATAGGAATAGTAAAAATGGAAAACGGAAAAGGTTACATTGGAATTGGATGGAGCTTGTTGCCAAAGTGAAATAATGAAAGAATCGATAAGGGCTCTTTTTATACGATGGCGAGATGGTCATTATACCTTACTACTTATAACCATGCGGCGACTGATCACGGCACGGGTTTCTATTTCCATAGTACACAAGGATTCGAGCATCTTCGCCTTATTATTTCTGTGCCTTCATGCAGACTTTGCAGACGTCAGAGCAAGTCAGTCAATATGATGATGACAGTGGGATGGATGTGATCATATTCTCCTACGTACACGTTCATCCTTCATCTTCTGTCTCCAGGACCACCGCCGACTACATTAACATTCTCCAGGAAAGAGAAGAGCCAACACAACGTTGCTTTTACAAAGCAGAATTTTATACTGCCTTTATAAAGAAATGAATTTTGTTCAGATTTACCATTACTACCACTTTATATAGCTAAACGGTTCACTACTACTGCAAAATTGCAATACATTGCTTGCATTAATGTTGTTCACGTTACACTCGGATAGGATTTATTATTTCCATTTAATATCCCAAACTGTGAAAATGAAGGGTAAAGTAAAGCATATGCTTTTAAAACATTCATGTGTAGGACTCACTTGTCTCGTCATTGTCCAATTCTAAACAAAGTATTATATATATTATATCTTGCCAGACCGTAGAATTTCCCACAGAGACTTTTCAACTTCAACACAAAACTACATATATAAAAGGAAATCGATTGAAAATCCGACCAGGTTTGGTTTATTTCCGACTAAATCAATAGGACGACGTGCAGTACGTACAAAAATACTAAAAAGGCAAAATAATATACAAGGTAGTCAAAACGTGTGCGCTTTGATGATAACTGCTGAAAGAACCTACATACTTGAAATCTTGAAACCCAAAAAAATCTTGACGAATATAAAATTCTATGCTATAGCTATAGTAGTACAGCAGCAGAAATTTAAAACAACATCGTGAGCGAAAGAAGTTTTGAAATACGGAAATATTTATTTTCAGGAATATTCTACCGTATTGGTTATATAATAACTTTATAAACTGTAATATATACTATAATAGGTAGATTTAAAAGCCTTTGAGCAATGCTGATTGAAAATCAACTTCGCATTTCAAAGAGGTAGCAACACTTACAAATATACTAATATATACTTCAAGAAGATTAGTGAGAACTCACTATATGTATTATTTAACTGTACGTTTTTAATATTTATTATATATATAGCATTATATTTATTTGAACATACAAAAAGACTTCTAATGTTAACTAATATTACATGAATACTTAATGGTAATAAACCATCAGTTACGCCATCGGCATGGGCGCTGTACAACTTTGCAAACAAATAGACGCTGTTGTCAGCTCTAAGACGCACATAACGGAGAGACCATCCGGATCAAACACTGACATCATAAGATTTATACACACTTATGATTTACAATTTCTTTGTTTTTCACAACATTAGCCTTTTAAGGATTTGTCTTAACTGAAAATGTTATACGGTTTACGCTTAAATGCATGGGAATAGGAAGTAAAAAAAGCAACGATTGCCTACATATCATGTTTCATTTGAAAGAGTAAAATTATTGAATGATACATCGTTCATAAAAATTCTTTTATATAACTCGCCAGGTTTGATACAACTAATGATTCTTAGTTACAAATTGAAGTAGGCAGTAGGCATGCCAGCATGTCTAACACCAAAATGCCTGAAATATGCAGTGTCCCTAGGTTACTAATTCCTCTGGTGGTACATAAGTACAACATATAAACCTCAACAAGAACTAACATAACCATTTCGCTATTAGGTCTTGAATTTTGTGCTCACGTGTCGTAGCGCAGCGGTGAAACTTTCTTGGCAGCTCCTGGTACGCTAACATGATTCTATCTAGCACAAACCTATAAAATGCATATCATCTTCATTTTGAGTTCTTAAAATGCCTTGAAATTTGTTAAACTGCCTCAGTGAACAATAGTTTTGGGAAAGAAGCAGAAACCGGAACCGTAACGTTTAGTCATCACTTTAGCACGCTTAGGCAAAAGATTCAAAGGACTCAAAAGATTTATGATCCAAAAATACGATAGTAGTACATATAAGCGGACCCGGCAGTAAGAAATCGTCCTATACTATTGTATTAGCATGAAATTAACAGAATCCAAGAAAATATATTAGGATGGTCCCAATGACCCCAGTTCACAAGGTCCCTGGTTGGAAAGCTTGCATACTAGCAAAGTCAAAGAGAGTTTCATAGAAATTGTTATAAAATGGTATGTATATTGTTACCATAATCTCGTCACCGTAAAGTATAATATAATAGCTCACTTCCAGTAGTATAGTCATAGTGTAGTGTACTACAGCATTAACCATAACTCGTGGAGAAAATCGCAGGTACTGATATCCCTACGAAAGCGAGTTTGAAGGTTACCACTAGTTTAAAGGCGATTAGGATAGTGACAAAGATTCACCCAGGAAGCGCCATTCCTTATAAACATCACGATAGCAACAGCAAACATTCAAGTTTTCAGCGATTCATGAAACATCAAGTATTGAACAGTCCTACGGAAACGGACTAACTTATCAAAACTGATTCAAAATTGTACTCTATTCTAAAGCATTATTAAAATTCCGGCAGGTAGTTAATAACAGCATACGAGTCTAGTTGATTTCAGGCACCGGACATTCGGCTGTTATAATAAGAGGTGAAGGGTTCCAACTGCAAACTTAAGAAATCAAGGAGAACAGAGAACATATAGAATATGAAGTTGTTGTATGTTAAGAAGTCAGAATGCATCGTGGGGTTAATAAATGGTTTGTGATAAATATAATGTGTTTAAGTGCATAGCCTATTACTATGCAGTTTACTAGTTTACTGCTCAACAGGAAGCAGCAGGAAAAAATGGTTTAGGATCAAATACAACACGGTTCCCGCTAATAAAGGTTCTGTATACATGGACGTTTCAAGTACAAAACTGAAAAAAGGGTCGTATAAATACGAAAAAGTCAAATACATTTATAGTTTCTAAAGTACATCCACTTACTACTTGATAATCTGCTACACCTTCATGTAGAAGACCATACGAGAGGTACACAATAATTGGTAATCAGTTAAAGGAAACAAATTAAACATGAATATTTAGTATGGATCAACCTAAATTCTCCAACCTGGGGAAAAAGGGCGTTTGGTACGTTTCTAAGGGGCCAAATTGGTAACTATACGTCCATTTTTTGGTATTTCTTAAGTTTAGTCAATTGGCGACGTAAAATTAAATGCCACTATTTAATATTATTTTATTATTAGCAATAATAATAACATTATTGTCTTTATCATGACATGAACTATATGATTTCAAAACTCTGCACGGTGTGTGTTTAACGGCGAAGTCTCACTTTCTTACTTTCTCACTTTAGACTCCTTGGTCATTTTACAAGTAGCGATAAGAAATATAATTCTATTTGTCAGTTAATTTTCACGTAGCCAATTGACTCATCTTAAGAAATATTTGAAAATAAAAATTGACAGTTACCAATTTGACCCATCAGCGACGGAACAAACGCCCCTTTTCCCCCAGGAGCAGAATTATCAATTGTCACCATACTTCGTGATCGCATACTTCTGACAGTTTGACATATCGGAAGACATTAGCTTGCACAAACGTCTGAATGTTCTTCCCAAGCATTTATCTGCAAATGTCGAAACATTCGAATTATAATTTAGTTCATAATCTTCAGTGAATAATGCATAATTTGGTACTGTTAAATGTATTGTGTACCTGGCACTCTCGTGAGCAATACCATTGGCTTCCGCAACCGGCACATACAAATTGAGCCCTGACAATATTACAGCCTTGGCAAAGTGGTACATCTCCTTCTTCTTCTTCCGTTTTAAAATCATCGTCTCGGCACTGTTATTAAAGTTTCATGGCTAATATTATTTTTTTGTATAATAATTAATCAGTTACTATCTTACTATATTAATTATAGCATGTCCCTGTATATCAATAACTCATGATGCATGCCTAGCCATGTCCTAGCACCCTCCTTGAGTTCTCTTCTCTAGTGAGAAGTCTCGTGATGTAACAACCTCATGCTTGAAGGGAATCGTTGATGATTGAATAATTAATAAATAAATGATTATTGGTTAAACCTTTGATGATGCGAGAAGAGTCGCCAACGACAGTGAGTTTTCGTTCGAAGTGATACTGTTGGTAGGGAGTTTGGAAGATTGTGACGAACTTGAGTCGTCAGATCTGTTGATTCCTGGAGGACCAGACGACGAGCCCGAGGAGGACAGGAGTTTAGCAAGTGTCGTCGCTAGTGGGGCTTTTGGACTTATTGTTGGCATACCTGAAGAAGCTGTACTATTTCTCAGTTTTGTTGGCGGGGTAGAATTTGTAGATGAATTACTATCCATATTCGCCATTTTCCCTAATGATACCAGGACATCTTTAAAACTAACGTTAGAAGGCATTGTGACGGGAATCTTCTTTGAAATACTTCTCCTCGTCGTGGTCCCAGCTAAATCATCCGGATTTTTTGACCTAGAAATCGAATGGTATGTAAAATTGTAAACTTCGACTTGGAATGAGAATACGAAAACTGAAATTGAACATACCTATAATCTGCAATTATTGAGCGAACTTCGACAATGGGACCCTGTCGGCCTTCGCCAATAACTTTGTTATTCGAGGTACTGACGCTGTTTACGACTTGGTTTACACCATACAAGGCGCGACTTCTTTCGCTCAGCTGCTGAAGGGCGAGAGAAGCATTGAAATTCTCCATTCCCACATTTAGTTTGGTGGCTTTTGAATTTGAATCATGAAAATTGTCGCTGTCTGACCTCTGCTCTAGTTCGGTAATTTCATTTAGTATTTTCGCTGTTTTAATACGAACTTGACTTTCATCCGGTCCACTTTTATTCGTTTCCGCACCTATTCGTTCCAATAATACTTGAATATCTGGAGAGTCTTCAGGGTTGGTATCCATCTTCCCAATTTCTTTATACCTCCTTAATTGTTCCAAATGTAACTCTTTTAATTTAAGAAGCTTAAGAATAGCATTCCATTCCTTTTCTTTACTCTTCAAAAGTGAGGCAACGGACGAAACATCTTTCTCAATCCTCGTGATTTCGTTATCTAATTTTGTCTTCGACCCATCTATGTTATTGCTCAAGGCAATTGCAGACGTAGGGGACGGACTCCTTGAACCTACTTTTTCAATTTCCTGTCGCCCTGTACCACCGTCTTTATGTCCATTTTTTACTAGCTGACTTAAAATGATGCTATTGTGTGGAAATTTTGACGAGGGCAACGATGATTCGCTAATGTCTTCTTCGGTCTTGACATCAACGTCATTAAACGCTGTCTGACTGTGTTCTCTTTCACTGGTGTCTTCATCCACACTGTTGGAATTATCACTGCTTGGGTCACTGCGGTCATTTGCGTCCAACGGTTCATCAATCACCAGATCATCAGGATCAGGATCTGTGTCCACTTCAACCTTGACTCTCTTAGTTGTGGTCACCACATCGTCATCCATGGACGTTCGTGGTCGTTTGGAATCAGACGGTGCGCCTTCCAATGATTCGTCATTTATATCATTTTCGAACATCATTCTTTCATGTGATCTGTGTAAAATCAGAAAAACAATTTAATATGATTATTGAGCACTAATAACCCCAACTGTGTTATGCCTGTTATTATGAAAATGTCATTTAGGTACAGAGGTACTAGTTCTACCAAAATTACACGAACGAAACGGTAATTAATGGTATTAACCAACTCTCAAAAAATTACTCCAGTGACTGAGCTATATTTCATTACTTGGCTCAACGACTTGGTTTGAATCGTTAAAGAGGTTAACATCACTTTGATATTTAAGACCACCCGTTAATTATTAATTACAACAGTACTGTATTCAAATGTGTAAACTGACAAATAAAATAGTCAGCAACTGATTCAACAACATTTCTTGAAATTCATCACGCCAGTGCCAATGCTGCACAAACGAATCCACAGACCGAACATCGTCATTATTTTAAAAATCACAATTGTTCTTTAAAAAAGACTTCACATTTGTAGTTCACACACTGCCAAAAGTAACTTGTAACTGTAACCTGTTTGTCCCGTACTCATTTAGTCAAAGAATGAATGACTTCTTCTCACTCAGCCTCACAGTACACGAATTATTATCACCGCTGAATAAAAAATTACCCGGTGTAAGTTTCCAAAAAGGGTTCACTCCTGTCCTTTCCACACAATAATACACAATGCTAAAATTTCAATATACTTTGAAATAATAAGCTATATTCGTTTCGGAATCCATCGTCCATCACGCAACACAATTCGAAACAGAAACACGCTACTTCCCCAATTTTAATGAGTTTTGATCCTGGTAATTGATTTAACATTGAATTAATTGTTTAAATTTTTGAAAATGTAAATGATATTTGTAGGGAAGAGAAGGAAGGCGGTGAGTGAATGTAACACTCGTAAAAGTAAAGTAATAGTGAAGCAGGCCTAATATAAGAGGGAGATTCTATTTTTTTGTTCTGGTAGTAAAAAGGCCAGGGAAGAGCGTATTTACAAGCTGAGTTGAATCAGTCCGTGGACGAAAGAGACCGCTCGCTCGACCTCAACCAACCAAAACCAACTTTCTTGCCCTTTTCCAGAGGTCGATAAAATTATTTCACATTATTTCATCTATCAAAATGTCAGCAGTAACAGTAACCAACCACGAAAAGAAAGATGACCAAGAAAAAATGTAAAAGATGAACCGTTTTTTGTAAGGGGAAATCTAATATGAGCAAACGAAACGTGTTTGCCTTAAAAAACCGAGTATGTAAAGAATTGATTCTGAGCGTAATTGCAAAAACAAGATGGTCTTCCGTAAGATTATTTTGACGGAATGACTACATTAAGTAAAATGATTAGAAGATATCAAAAGTTGCTGCGTTCAGTGGCATTGTTTGCATTTCTCTAGCCTTCATGCATGCATTTGACAGGAAAAGGTTAATGTGCTATTGAACGTAAGGAAGTTTTCACAATGTGAGAACAGTGAGAAGATATAGGAAAACATAGTAACTATAGTAACCATTATATAGATTGTACTTTGGATAATTGACGACAAGTAATAACATTCCAAAAGTAGAAGCGAAGTAGTGACAAGTGACAACGACAGTATATTTGGTCAAAGTTGTAAAGTAATGTTTTTCTAACAGTTCTCGAGTAATAGTTACTGCAACTTGAAAAGTCATTTTAGAGAACGGTATTGGATATTATGGATTGTGTTCCTTGTAAAGAGTCAGTGCATTATGAGTGAATGAATGCCTGGTACATAATACGTAATGCAATATGTAATGTATTTGCCAACGCGACAGAAGAGGAGCTGAAATACTCTCAACTCTTCTGTCGTCGTCGTCGTGTCGTATTATAAAAGCTACATGACGCTGGGTTTGGTGGTGCTATAACACAGCCTCAATGGTTTCTGGTTTTAGCGTGTGTGCGAAAAAGGTCAAAGACCCAAAAGGCTTGTACTTGAATGAGGATGCCGGCACCGGAAGTTGAATTAATCGAAAATGGAAGTTTTCAGAGTTAAAGGGAAACCAGATTTCGGGATTCCGGGAATGAGCATGGACTTGGAGACTAGACTGACTACTATGTACTCACACGGCGTATGACATTAGAATTACAACAGCGGAGATACAAGTTAAAACTTTGTAGTGCAATTGCAATTACAGGCAAGGAATTTCAGAGAAAATGATTGATTTATAAAGGGATACTAAATGTGCGTGGAGCCTGCAGTGTATGAAGACTGAACATTTTGACATTTACAGAGACATGGACGACATATAAACGAATTATGTATATAAAATGTGTTGGATGGGGAAAATAGAGACAACCTTGTATTGGGATGTAATGGAATCAATTGAGAAGCTCCTTTGACAGCGAAAGATCCTTGCTCTGGAGAAACTCTCAGGAGGAAATCGAGGACGAGGTGTAGCTCATGAGGATTCTTGGAAGCTGAGGCTGAAGTTGCGTCCTTCGACGAAGATAGACTACCAGAGGAAATATGCTGGCTAGTTGGCCGGGTCACAGGTGACCGGGGAGGAGGACTGGACACCGATGACGGATGAATTGTAGTGGACTGGAAAGATTCGGGAGAAACGCGTGCGTAGCGGTTGAATGACGATCGATTCTTCAACTCTCCGTGCACAGCTTTTGAGTCATGATGATAAAGGCCCTTCGCACTGAGTAATAGACTAGAACCACTGGTAGTACTTGCACTGGGACTAGGACGAGTCAATGTTCCTCGACTTTTAATAAAATTGTCTCCTGATGTAGTTTCATGTTCAGAATGGAGGTCAGGCGTTAATAATCGATTTTTGGATTTCTTGTCGCAGAGCTGTTGTGTTGTGGTAAACGTCACACTTGATGAAACGTTACTTTTCCTCGGTTGAACTGACTTATGCTTTACTAGGTCAACGGATTGATCCTTCTCAAGCAAAGTTTGACATGTCTTAAGAGCAGACTGAGATACAGAGATAAACTGCTGTTGACCAGCACGGTTCAAAGGTTTGACAGATTGAGTTTTACGGGTATCACTTCCGGGTTTCCCTTCGTAGTATGATATTGTCTCACATTGGCCAGATGGTTCCAGCACACGGGTAAATGTTGTAGTAGTCAATCGAGGGCTTTGTCCTTTCGGCACCAGCAATGCTTTAAGAGATGATTTTAGAGTGTTTGGAACGTGGGTACTGCTTTTACTGGAATGTGGTGATGCTTCAGGCTTCTTGTCCAAATTCCCACAGCCCCAGTCCCCTTGAGGAGTCTTTCGTAGTCGTACCCCAACACGAAAAGTACTTACTACGACGCTTTTTATTACATTGTTGTCCGACACTTTTGGCCACACTGTGTAGGCATTGTCACTCATGACGAATCCCCAAGGACCGACGAATTGACACAACTTTCTGTTGTATATCCAGGTTTACTTTTTAATTTCAGCTCATTTATCTGCATGCAAAATTCACAAGGCACGGCACTTCACATAGCTCGGATGATTCGGATCGGATAGTTTTGAAGCATGCAGGTTATTATAGAATTCAAATAATGGCTGAAAATTGGAAAATTCTGTCTGATTTCGTGTAGAAACAATAGCACAAGAACGAAAGAAGCATCCAGCTTGCGAGCAAATCTCACTCGCAGATTCTAAATGTTATGATTAATTTGTTTCGTAAACCCAATTTATGCATGACTTCAATTCATGGGCAATGCTTATGTTTGCCATTTCACTTTGCTTTCACACAATGCACAATCGTACATTATTTGCTACACGCATTGACTTACTTATTTGAATTCACTTAACAATTACAGGGGATCCCGAAACCAAATGTGCAAATACGGATATAACATTTTGAAGGTAAGATAAAAAAAAATATAGTACGTCAACTCCATGAAATGAACATTTTGTAGGATGAAGCGAATGAAGCCGTAGTCTTCCAATCGATTGGCTTTTCGGTGCACTGACCTGGTTTCAAGCTTCAAACAATAACCAACACTGTACGGTGGTAACTGCAAAAATAGACTTGTAACAGAATCACAGAATGAAAGATAATTTAATGACTAGGAACGGTTACGAAGTAATGACTCGAAATGTTTTGAATCAACTTAATCCAGAGTTCCTTTAGGTCTACTAATAGTACTATGATTAATACAATATAAATGACGCCACTATGAGTGAGTTCCGCTAAATGTAAATCCGATGTTTTTCTAGTACAGTTACAAAGTACAAAGTGACCAGTTGATTCGGTTCGGCGTACTAAATGCATTCACATGAAATTGGCAAAATATATGTATGAATAAAACGCTGCTCTTTGTCTCATAGCATGGAAAGTTCACTCAGCCAGACGTCTGTTGCCTGTGTAGCGAAAATCTGCATTGAAACATTGCGAGCCGAGAAAAACAAATCGACGTACGAGAATGCGCCGAATCTGACTTTGATGGGGTCACATTATACGGCAAATAGGCAATCTCTTCCTTCCGTCGTCGCTCATTCCTTTCCTTCTGGATTTGTAAGTAATAGTAATAATATAGCAGAAAGGAACTGGAAAGGAACAGTCTCGCATGGATTGCACAAACGTCAATTATTGCATTCCAGCACTTGACAATGTAATCATCTCATTTCGTAAATATTGAGCAATCTCAATTGCCAACTCGTAGCTTGACATTTGAGAACACTGGACGTATGTAATAAACAAATGGACAAGAACGGCGGTTTTCATACAAAACAAAAATGCAACGTTTAATGAATGCGTAAAACTTGTAAAAGTTATAGAACAAATTGTAGGAACAATAACAAACGACTAAATCACAAAGAAGATTTGAGATCCGCGACTTTTCTCACATCAACTAAATATAAACATGTGCACTGTTGATTTTTCTTTTCAGACGACTCTGTCAATGTTACAACTTTACAACTTTACTATGCAACTCTGTTTCTGTTTTGGTATTTCTCTCAAACGCTGAGTCTGAGACTCTTGAGAAGATACACTTTTTGCTTGCCGTGCCGTGCTGATTGTGCTGATGCTGTTGAATAGCTTTGCTACTTTTACTAAGTTTCACAGGAGATGTTCTCGTTCGTAGTTAGAAACAGTAGAATGACAAGGTTTGTCGTACAGACGTATAAGCTTAGTTTAGAAAAAAAAAATTAAGCTGAGCAAGTTCGACTCCAGCATCCTTTAATACGACAGCTTTAGGAGGGCCGGGCAGACAGATCCATCCTCATCCACCCACGCAGTCGACGTCCCCAAACTCATTCCAGATCACTGGCTCACTATGCAGTTCTTATTCTCACTTCCCGTATTCGCATGTACAGAACAGACTTTGAGACTAAATCGCTTCATTTCAAACACCATTCAGACATTACGTCTGCCTCTATTGAACCTCGAACCTGTCCACGAATCTACCTTCTTCTAATGTGTTAGCGTTAAAAAATAGCATGCGCTTCTGGGCATTCATCCATAATATAATATAACCTGAAAAGCTCTCTGTCTATGACAAAAATTACAATAATAATATAATAGTTTTACCTAAAATAAATGCACTGCACTGTCCATACGTCCAGACACCATAATACGTCATAATTCATAATCGAAATTCCAAATTGGTCAAATCTTCTTTGTTTCACCCGTGCGAAAAAGACGACTAAAATGCGGTTTTGTTGGGGTAACGAGTAACGAGTGATGATGACAACAAAGCGCCACGATAGCTTCACGTTTTGGTCTACTGAGTCTATAGTCTATACGAGACTCGAGAGTCGAAATAATGAATAAGAGCGTTTAAAACTTTACATAATAATAGTATAGTACATCGAAACCTAATACTAAATCATTGATATGATATTCAGTAAAGAGCGTTTCGAATTTTCAGGCCAAGTATGACAATATAAATGATAGGTTACATTGTGCAGAGTGCAGTTAAAGATCTGGACTGATGTGAAACAGACTGACACATTACTATAAATACAGACAAAGGGATGAGCTTTTATTTTGTATAAACCTCAATCTTTCCGTGCTCATCTTGAATGTTATGGTCACTTTGGTCACAGACAACGAGGAAAGAATAAGAGTTCATTAAATCATTCTGTTATCATCAGATAAAAAGTCGTTAATACTTCCATTCACATCATTTTTGCGCTTAAAATGACGACGGGATCCTCATTCATCTAAATTCCAAAAGTACAGCTCAGCGATGAACAACTTAACGGACTTAACCTTAAAGTGACATTGTGACATGAGCGTAACGTTTATTGACAATTAACCTGACTTATTTTTAAGAATCAAGATTTGAATACTATACAAACCATTTTGCAACACGTTGAAATTGAAATCCTTACAACCCTTTCATCGATTTTACAGATGTCTCCTGGGCCCAGGAAGTTTAATTTATGATTGTAAATAGGTGAGAATCGGGAGATGAAAATGTGTGGAAATCACTCATTTTAAAATAAACTACAAAAAACTATGTACTACCAAAAAGTAATGGATGAAACCGATTCTGATCTGATGCTCGTTCATCATCCCATTCTTCTCAATCATTTTAATTCGTATCAAAGGTTACGTTCGAAACTGGGAAATGTAAAGACACACTTTGGGAAAAAATAATAATCGGCTTCAAGAATCAGTTTTTTCCCAGAAACATCTTTTCCACATTCATTCCACTACTACGCGTTAATAAATATTCCTATAGCAATTCTTTGAAATAATTAAAAACGAATGTTCTACGTTCCATTGTTTAAGAAAGCCTATTAATTACAAATCTGGTCTCATAGTCATAATTGTGACATCTCACAGTACCCCTGACACTGTCATCGTCTTCATCTTTGACTTTAATGACACGAAATTGAGCTCAAATAAGGTAAAATATTGTCACATCTTGACATCATCTCATTATCTCATCTGTAATATGAACATTAAGGTTGGTAAATGTATATTTATTATAATATTATATACAAAATATAAATATATATTATTCCGACGATATGATATAATTAAGCCATGCCAATGCCCATATATATGCCCAAATGCCCATGCCGGTGGATCAGGGACGAACCGAACCGAGGGAACTTGACTTGGCGCCTAGCCGCCCCTTGCCGCGTAGTCCACTATCGGCGTCTTCCCATTCGCTCATTTACCGCGTTGTCCACTAACGGCGTCTTCCCATTCGCTCATTTACCGCGTTGTGTGGACCAGGTCCGGCGGCGTGGCTGCTTATTAAGGCTGTAGACGAGGCGAGAGAGACTTGGAGACTTGGGCTTTTTTCGTGTTCTCTGTTCATTCGTTCGTGGACCGTGGACGTGGTGTGGTCGTATTCCTGAGTGAATTGATTCATTGTCTTGGGTTTCTCAACTTGTTCATTATTTTTGATCTTGACATCTTGAGGTCGAGTCTGTCTCCGATTTGTTGTAGATTTTATCCCCTCTTATACCAGACGTAAAAAATTGGTAAGAATAAGAAAGGTCGTGACCTTTAATGTACCGTACCGTACCGGCAGGTTCGAGACCGAGTTTTCCAGATCGTCACCAGGGGCTGCGTACCCAAAAGTACCAGATTTGTTGTTAGCGGAGTAACGAAATTACGAATTCTGGTACTTTTGGGTATTCTCTTTCTCTGGACAGGCGGGAAAACCGATTTTCCGCCTCTGTCGGGTCGGAGAAGGGCTCCTTCCCGCCGGTATTACAGTACTACTATAATACGGTATAATGCATGTATGTATAACACATTTTCCACAACTGCGTTTTGGAGCTTCAACTTGATTTCATTCTTTGTACAGGCTGCAGTTCTTGCTCTCTCTCTCTCTTCCCTGGATAGAAGCAGCGCCTTGGTTGGGCAGCCACTCCAATTGGCCAATTGTGAACCTTGTTTGTAACTCAAATATATCTGACTGCTACCTACCTCGGAAACCCCGAGAGATACGGAAGCTATGAAGGACAAGCAGTTGGGAATGGTCTGGCATCGCGGGTCAGTTTCTCCCTCAAGTTTTGACTGATTAAATAAATAAATAAATAATTTTTGTAGTTTTTGTCAAAACTTTCTTAGTAGTTCATTTCAGGTGCATGTTATTCTCAGAGCAGTGTTTTTTGTGTAAAATCTTCTTCTTAAATTAAAAGTGTTTCTTTGTGTTGTCAAAATATTACTCAACTATCCATATTATTGGGAACGGGATAATTCTTTTCTTTGGGTAATTTAAATGATTTTTATTACATCAGCTTCTTTGTTGCAAAGGGAGGTGAAGGGACGACTACGACACCATGCACCCCGGGCCCGGGGAGTTAGTTGAAATTTTACTTGTGATTCAAAAATTTAACTTTTCTTTTCGTGATTCGAATTTTTTTTAAACAGGATTCGTCGATCTAGACAAGTTGAACCGACAACTGAACTACCCGAACACCCGATGGCATCAGCTGAAGGAAGTGTTAAGGAGCGCCGGTTGCGACCTATTTACGGTGTGTAACAATTGCTAGTTTTTTATCTTTGGAAAATGTTTGGATTTTTTATGAGGGAATGTGTGTTATTTCAGATTTTCTTGATGGGGGGTTCAATAAAAAAGTTCTTCAAGAAACCGATCGACTATTGAAAAAACAGCCTGATTTTACTTGTGCCAAGGTATGTACTAATTGCGAAATATTGAGCTTAATTTTGGTCATGTTCCTAATGCTTGTTAGTTTGATCACTTTTGGTTTTTCTTTGGTACACTAGGTTTTAAAAGCGTTAGCGCATTTAAGAATGGGTAATACAAGTGCGTGCGTGAACATTCTTGAACCGATTTTTGAAAGTACACCTACCGATGAAAGTACTATTCAAGCATTGTCGATATGTTATCGAGAGTTGGAGCAACGTAAGTCAAGTCGAATTATTATTCCTTCCGCAAATTATTATATTCACAACTCACAAGTTCTATAATTATAAATTGTGGCTTATTTTTTGTGTCCAGCATGGAAACTGTGTACGTTACTCGACAGGGCTTGTGAAACTGACAACAGTGAAGATCTGCTCACTCTTTCCTTCATGGCACATGTTCGGGTATGCTGCTATTACTCAAGTTCTTGTTCAATGATCTTAAATATGGAAAAGAATGAATTTAATAATAGTCTCTGATTGTAATTGTAGATCTATGATTACAAAAAGCTGTATCAAATAGCGCTCAGACTATACAAGTTGTTTGCAAAAATTCCATATTATTCGTGGGGGGTGATGAGTTTGTTGGTTAAATCCGTAAGAGATCCGGATCCCGTGAGCCTTCCACTGGCGGAAAGGATGTTCACCAAGTTTTATGAAGGGAACAAGCAGCAATTTCTTGAAGCGGATCATGAACCGATACTCTTTATTATGATCCTTCGTAAACAGGTATTGATTATTGTGTATAGTATTATAATACTGTGTAAAACTTGAACTAGGTAGTATAGGCTCAAAGCATTCAAAGATATGTTTGAAAATATTTAATTTGTATTTTTAATGAAATAGGGTAACTACACAAAGTTGTTGAATTTTCTCGATGAGTACAAAGAAAAGCGGCTTGCAAGGAAAGAAAAGGATGTAAATAAAGAAAGGGCTGCAGAAATCACCGAATTTATTTACCAAGCTACCGTGGACGCTTTAGTAGTGACTAAAGATGCGATTCGACTAAGTGAATATTTGCAAGAAGAGATCTCTCACAAGTAAGTACATTTATGTATTGAAATTTAATTAGAAGTAGTTATTCTTGGTTGCTGGCAGTACTAATGGTGATATGATTTTTTTCAGTATGGACGAATGGAAATACTACGAAGATTTCATTGCATTATTTGGCATTTCGAATACCACTAATGTTTATAACTTTCTGAATAGTAAAAGCCATCAGCAATCACCGCCAAGCAGAGTTTCTATTTTGGCTCATATGCAATTGTGCAAAAGGTTAATCGAGAGAGGAATGAGTTCTAGGGTGGATCTTCTTGACTGTTTTGAATCCTTTTTGCAACACTATGGGGACAAGCCATCATGTTATTTGGATTTGAAGTCGTTTCTGCCATTTTTAACTCATGATCAAAATGTTTCTCTTGATAAAATAATTAAGGATTTTTGCGCAGCAGCAACTGTCAATGATTCGGTATGTAATGATTATTGATTTTAATCAGTATTAGTGAGTGTAAGAGTGTAGCATAACATTATACATTTTGTTTATTCGAATATTTTGTTGTTTTAGGTAAAGAACGTACAAAAGCGCGTGAATGCTGCTTATTTCAGTCACTACTTGTTGGATGTAACCAAGTCAAACGCCTGCCAGATTGCTGAACGTGTTCACGCGTACATGCAGCAGTATCTCGATTTACGAGATAAACATGTGAATGAAGGAAAGGAATGGCCATCGAGTGAAAAGATGCCTTACGATGAGTTTTTGGTTATCGCAACACTTCATCTGATTGAATCTTATTGGGAAAACCCGAATTTTTGGCAAGGATTCTTTTCCGAATGGAACTCTAATTGCCAAAAGTTTTCCTCGGATCAGGTCAGAAATGGAGAAAAACGAATAGACTATGAGAAGATTTCTGCGAAAACCAATGCTGAAGGAATCAAAATGCCTACGTTGAAAGGATTTTTAAGTCAAGACAACACAGGTGTTTCCCATAAATCCGGTGGCGACGTTCCAACAGAAAACGAAGAGAATGAAGTTTCTAATGGCATTGAGAATATTCACATAAAACCAACATACTCACTCAGTGAAGAAGATTTTCCTATTCTTCTTAGCTTGGCCTTACTTGAATATGGTCTTTTGGGAAGTCCACATTGCTCACAGTTACGATTGATGTTGGGTAAGATATATTTACGCTGTGGTGTTGCTGGAGCTGGTGTGGAATCTATTATGGCATTGGACGTAAAACACGCACAATGGGAGTCGTTGGGTTACCTCTACATCTGGAAGCCAGCCCCTTTCGCGTTTTATCGAGAGTCCCACAACATTCTTCAATTGGCTGAGTCCTTTTATAGCAGTTACGCGAGAGAGGTACAGTATGCTACCTAAAAACTATTTACTAACGATTAAACGAAATCAAATTTAATGCTGTATGTTTATGAATTGTAGAGCATGGAGCATGTGATATCTGCTTACAAGTATGGTTCTTGGGGGAAAGTTTTAGATTTCATGAACTTCAGAGATAGACTCTTCAATTCTGTTCAACTTAGTCTGATTAAAGTTGAACGACAGCTCTTGGAATATTTTATGTCCTGTACTTCTGCACGAGAAAAGCTTCTCGAGGTACTTGCACGACCAAACAGTACTATTAGTATCAGAATTGTCGTAACTTGTTGCCTAGATTCAAATTCTTAATTACTGAATCATTGCAGATTGCACAAAAAAGCGACTGTGATCCAAAAAAACAATATTTTGATCGAGAGGCCGACTTCAAGGAGCAGAGAGATTTTTCCGTGTTGCTAACCTACTCTGGTCAGACGGTTTCGCAGGATATGAAGCGGTTGTCATTCGATGCCGATGTACAACGACTGAAACTTCGAATCTTACTGCTGCATACACTTAATAATTTCGTCATCGCCATGGACTTACCGAAAGAAGACAGCGATTTTTGCGCACGAATGGAAGCTGCCGAGAAAAGCGTTCAGGCATTACGTGAAATTGTCAAACTGGATTTTGAAAAATACAGCATGAAAATGGTTAGTTGTATTTTCAAAGTCCTTTCTATGTCTTTGTTTTTTTCTGAACCGTTACAATCAAGTTAACTGCTATGTGAACATTTCTAGCCGACAATCGACTGCATGTGGCCTTCAAAAATATCCGAATACATTTCCTCGGGTTCAGTACAGCTAATAATTGAGATGGCTGCATTGGTTTTCACCGTTGCCAAGAATCCGAGTTGTCCAACTGTACCAGTGATAATTCAACAACTTGAAAGTATGCTGACTGCTTACAGCAAACAACATACCGAACTCTGGAAGACAGAGAATCGGTCCTTGCTCAAATACGCTGACATGTTAGAAGACGTGCACTTTTATACTGAGGTAAACGATGTCACGAATAATGTTTCATTGAACAATTTTGGTATAAATGAATTTTATGATGTCTTTTGTAGACGTTGTCATTCGTGGGTATATTCTTGAAAGTATGTTCAGCGGTTATCCAAAAACATATCGGTTCCGATGGAAAAGGTCGAAAGCGTAAAAACAAAGGAGTACGTTAAACATTTTGTATGCGTAATTATTTACTGTATGCTGTTTTTAAAACTGAATACTTTCTATATTCATGTTTATTTTAAAATTTTAGCCATCAATCGACACAGCTTCCATTCATGCGTTTAACCAGTTGGTCAGCACCATTTCGGGTTGCTTAAAGGAAGCAGGTGAAAGTGTTTTTTTTCTCAGCGTGGTGTATCCTACGGATTGGGAACAAAATAAATTGCTGTGGAAAGATAAAGTCAGTGCCGACTTGTTCAACAATGTTCTTCCCTATTCGTTGAAAATTGCTACTGGAGCAATAAATGAGAGCTTTTTACGGTCGGTGTCCAATATTGCAGTGTACATTAGCTACAACAAAAAATCTGTAGAAGGTTGCGCTGTACAAATTTAGCACTATGCACAAAGATGTTGAATTGTTATGAGGATAATATATATATGGTCTTGTAGTTTGAAGTCATCCACGATACCGAAAGAACAAACAACCGTATAACCTTGTTTACTATTCTATGCTACTATTATGCGTGCTTTTTTATTCAAACCGATGTATAATATGATGCAAATGATACTGACATACATGACAGTATCAGTACATGTGCTTGCCTAGTGGGGTCATTCCTTTTGCTTCAGTATAGTAATTGTTTTTGTTTTTTTGTTTTTGTTGTATGACTTGTACATTGTAATATGAATAAACAGAGTATAAAACGTACTTTTTACATTACGCGCATAAAGCGTACTTTGCATGCATTTGTCATTAACAATACGTTATTTGGACAGCCATAATTTAAGTAAGCTCATCAATTCCTATAATATGTTTTAATAAACTGCATGATTAGTGCACTGACGAAGGTAGGTGAGGTGAGGACGGACAGGAGGGGAAGGATCTTTTTCTCAATTGAGATCATGGTCGTTTTTACGTTGTTTACTACTTGTTATGATCGTGCGCTCGCTCTTTACGCTTTTATACTCTCTGTAGTGTCTTTAGTAGCAACTCTTCAAGTAGTCCAACCATGGTTCTCATTACAGATTCCTTTTGTCAGTTTGTTTATCGCGTTATCGCAAGTGATCACGTTTTGCACTTTCGTCCAGTTCTATGGAACACGCTCATCCTGTTCAAGGTGAAGGAAACCAAAAGGCTGTGCATTTAAAGGGTATCGAAAAATGTCATTTTAAACGTATGCATTTAATGTTAATCTAAGAATGAACAGTTTGCGTTGCGTATCAGTCATCTCATCATCATCACTCATCAATCACTCCACAATCAGTCGTCAGCAGATCTTCAGCAAGCAGTGCCTTCCCTTCTATATCACAATGTTGAGCAGATTACAATTATAAATGGAAGGAATAGCGAAAGCAGGAGCACACACTTTCTTTGCATCATTTTTTGTTACTTTTGGAATAATGATTCTTTTGATTGTTATTCTATTGCTAGAAAAAAAGAAGAATGAACTGTGCAACAATAAAAGCATATTATTGAATATTTGTGGGAATCAAACGCGTTTCTCTGAGCATCAACAATTCACCAACAATCAGTAGTACACTCTAACGAGAACATCCTTGATGTGCGACATATTACAATGTACAAGTCATACAACAAAAACAAAAAAACAAAAACAATTACTATACTGAAGCAAAAGGAATGACCCCACTAGGCAAGCACATGTACTGATCCTGAGTGAGCAAGTGGGAAAGCTCAAGGCTCTGGCTATCATAATTACTCTTCAATTTTTACTGTACGTCAATAATGCAATGCCGAGTTCAAAAAAACTGTTAAAGTCATCCATAATGTATAACAATTGTAGTAATATAAATATAATAAAGTATAATAATAACCTCCGGTCTCAACAGCCAACCATTTCATACCATTTACACTAAATACCAAAAATCGGTTAAAATTAAACTCTTACGTGGCACAACACACCGAAACATTTTACAACATAAATTTTAACTATTAACTATATATAGATTGTACTTGATTCATATTTTGTTTAGTAAGTGCAGGCGGCGTTTGAATGCAACAGTGCAGCTTGTGCTCATTGTTTGTCCATGATGAATTGATGAACGATGAGTGTATTAGTCAGCTATGCCTAATCCATGCATGATCATTGCTGTAAATTTCCCTTTATAATACAACTTGTCAATTGTTAGTGAAGAATAAGGAAACGAGGCTGTGTCCACAAAAGAGAGTGAAAGAGTGTAGAGGACTACTAACTGTGGCAAAATGTGCGAATTACTAAGATTGTTGACTGAAATGACCGACTGACGACTGAATATTATGCAGCCTTGTGAGATGTCTAAGATGAGTTTTTGGGGTGTCGTTCGTTCGTTGCTTACCTTCGCATATATATTCTTGGATTGCCCAACTGAAGAAGTATTGTACAATAGAGAAACGAGATACTCATGAAGTCATTCATGAATGATGGTAACGAAATGGTGGATGGTGGACCAAAAGCAAACCTTTATAAACGAAGTATAACTTGACCAAAGTCGACCAACATATACTATAGTTTATGGTAAATTCATGTTTTCGGCAATCGGTACTATGCCATTTGCCATGAAGAGAATGCAATAGAGAAGATTTGCTGCTGTGACAATGCTCTTATATCACATGAAGTTTCAGCAGTAGTATAGCGTGTGTGTGGGTAGTAAGTAATCACTGGTAAGCATGAGTGAGCAGTAC
>JABASF010000825.1:0-31263 GCA_019776145.1 Harlomillsia oculata
GTATGACAATTAATCCTTTACATGAATAAGACGAAGAGGAGAAGAAGAAGATGCATCTATCTACCAGTTAAAAGTTGATGTGAGAGCCTTTTTTCGAACGTCTTCAATCACAAGTCACTCCAACCAACATAGAATAAGAGAGAGAAAATCGAGTATTACGACTGCTATAGCATGTTATTTGCTCCATGTGTATAATAATGTTACTTTAGAATATTATTTTTTTTGAACCTTTCATTTCATTTGCTAGTATGTGATGTGAAATACATTCATCATGGGTTTGACTACATTGCTGCATGCAAGAGAGACAAAAAATACCATGCATGCATTTAGTCCACACTTGAATTGCGCTTGAGTTGTGAGTCACTGTGAGTTGTAAGTTATTAACCGAGTAGACAGAAGAATATCATTTTGCCTCATGCAATCTGCATAACATTGGATCTTGCCCCTTTATCCCTCCCGTGCTCGTCAAATGAGAAACTGCAAATAGATAAAAAATGAAAAAAAAACTCACTAATGTATGTTTATTATGAACACCCGATTCAGGTGGCAAGTCCAGTTTTTTACGAAGTATTTGAATTTCAACATAATACGTTGTGCAAGTTGCTAAATAAGTATCCCGGGTTTTTACATGAATGCATTTAATATGAACTGCTACGTATGAAGAGAAGACGTTACATTCTGTCTTTCTGTTCGAAAGGCAAAGGCTTCATTTCATTTGGCATGTTGTGGAGTGTAAATTTGATTTTTTCAGCTCAGAGGGACGGAACCTGTCACATAAACTGAGACAAAATAACTCGGTTTGAAACAGGCAGCGGTAGTATGATGTGTGATACTAATCGAACTTCTGTCTTAACTTAACCACACTTGTACACTACGAATGGACTTTTTTCCATTGTGCATATTAAACGAATCAAGTTCCTGTGTGATAATAAACTTTTGTGTTTCGTGTTGTTTCTTAAGCTGTTGAAGCCAGGAGTAGGGGAGAAATTTATTTATTCGAATATAATCTCATTTTTTATACAAAAGATTTTCATCGTGTCGACAGAAGGAAGGTGTCTCCCGCTGCAATAGCCATAGTGTGAGGGATGATCAAAACACTTTCTCGTCGTAATCTTTTGCTCTGTTTATTCCTTGTTTTTTTAATAACATTGAAATGATGAACTGTAAGATGAGTTCTGGTACTAAACCTAAACCTAAAGCAGTCAGAAGTGCACGGAAGAGTGCAACTGCAATGACGCAACAGCTTGAAACCTTAATACACAAAATACAAAGTTCTTTTCATCAAATAAATAAATGCAAGTGCTATAGTTTCTTTTAATACTGCAGACTGCAGTAGTAGTCTACTGGGTATTTGAGCCACGAGTACAGCATGCAGTCCGAGTTATCTTTTCCCTCTTTTGAGATCAGGGATGAAAATGAGTCTCTCTCTCTCTCAACCGAAAGGAAGTAAGTTCAGAGCAACAAGAAAGAAACGGCAGGCGAAAAATCTTTTTGAAACTCAGCGGGGTAACTTGATAAAATATATGACTAATCATTTTCATGTTCTCGTGCTTCTTTATCTTTCGTCTGGGTTATTCAAAAGAAGTTCTTTAGGTAGCAAAGGCTCACACACACACACACACAACATACTCAAGCACAGCAGCCCAGAGCAGCTGAAAAATGCACTGCTTTGCTTCCCTTTTGGTTTCGAATATTCGAATACCCATGTGGAAGTCAGCTCAAGTGTTTCGTAAGACACAAAGTGAAGTCTCATCAAGAGTCCCCTCAAAAATTTTGAAGTACATGGGATCAACAACAACAACATCGACACAAAACCCCTTGTTCATCATCATCCATTTTAATAACCGTGGAGGGAATCGAAAATGTGCTTTTACCAAGTCATACTTTTTTCAATTCGCTTTACAAGTATGCCTTGTGCTGTACACGACGCATTTACACATTTCCTTAGCAAGTACTTACGAAAATAGCCATACAAATGTTTGCTAACTGTAACGTACAATTTACTAACTGTAGATTTCATCGTTTTTTTGATTTATGATTACAGCACATAAATCTGAGATACTCAATCTGATTACATGAAAATGAGGACGATTATACTTGCTAAAAACGGTAGTGAGAGAAAGAGAGAGTAAACGAATGTTGTTGGGATTTAGAAATGCGTAAAATAAATATAGTCGTAGTTCCGCCGTAGTACACAAAGTATAAGTAAGTAACAAAGCAAGCGGGAGTAATTTATCGTAGAGTTGTTGGAAATGAATTACATTGTGGTCTAATTCGATGTACTCGTGTAGTGGAAAGAGAAGGAAAGTCTGAGCATGTCAACCGGTAGTAAGCAACAAATAATCCAAATCCGACTATGGACAAGGAAAGCGTTAGTACAGTTCATTAATGGAAATTTGACTAAGTGAGTCGAAATGTCGAAAGCCAAAGCCGGCTTAAAGGAGTGCGCTTGGCATTGGCAGTGTTGGTGGCAAAGTGGAGACACAGGGATACAATGTGGTAAAGTCGAATGGAACAGAATGCTTTAATCATATCGCTTTCAGATCTGCGGGCAGTTTGTATGAGATGAAACACGGTGCGTTTCTCAATGGAGAGATGCAGATTTATCTGGAATCTCTCTCGACACGGAGCCATGAAATCAGTTCAGTAGGGAATTAGCTGAAACGCACAGCTCATAAGAAAAGGATCACGCGCTCCGCATTTGACTCTCTGTACAAAAAGATCAAGTTGTGTGCACGTCAATTCCGTGCCGACCAGTGAGTCTCTATCTCACTGAGCCTTTTCCACTTCAACTTCCTTGTTTTCGTAGAAATTACAAATGCGACTGGGAAATGGATTCGGCAAAGCATATGCAAACTAAGGTTTTGGTGAAACGAAACACCAGAAAGCAAAGACTGCCTTGAGAGTGTAAAGGCATATTTTCTGTACAAATACAACTTACTTTTGCATGGGCAGTAGTAAATAGTGAGTCGAAGTGAGTGTGCCGCCGTGTCGACTTCAACTTCAACTTGCACGATATGTTTGACTGTGACGCGCGGCTTCTCTTTCTGACTTTTGATATTTTATGAGTCCTTCCTGAAACCGTAAAATCTTGGCCCTGCATAATTACGACGTGAGCTTATTTACACGAGGATTTGCTAATTAAGCTACAGAGGTGGTCTCTCCTTCGGGTTTACTGCTTGCTACTGCTTACAATACTTCAAAACCCTTTCTCGTCCTCGTCTCCTCGACTTATTATGCTTGTGCAGTATTACGTGTGTGACTCTGGCAGAGTTCGTTTCTCGTCTCAGTCATCATTCCATGGACTGTGAGGACTTACTTGACTTGAACGAGAGCAAATATTTAGGAGTCGTCTTAAAAGTACTGCTCACTCGCATTGCATTGCTTTCCTTTCCTTCTCGTCCCACTAAATTACCAGGAGAGACCGGAGTTTCCCACTTTGCTTCACTGCCCAATACAAGTTATTACTCAAGAGCGACAACCGAGCACTTAATACTCTCATTTCCAATAGCTTCGCTTATTTTGTTGAATTTGAATATTATACTCAACCTGTGCCATTTTACAGGTCAAAAGCCAACCACCCGCAAAGTCTACGTGAAATATATGGGCTTGAACCTTTCCTTTAAATTATTAGCACATATGTTTAAGTGAAATGCAAATGTCATGCAAACCCACCTCTCCTGCGCTCTTATGTATTCAGTTTTCGCCGTATTTCTCAAATGGCTGCTCTCTCGCTGGTCCTGGCACTTACGTTGTGTACAGAAATGCAACAGCAAGAAGCTGATCATATACTATTGCACTTTTCGTCCTGTGAACCACGTCACGTCCAACACTCTCCTAAAGCTTAGAGAGAATTCGTGAAATTCACCAGGGAGGGGATTTTATTAGAGCACACAAGACGGAAATTCATTAAACATCAGACATCAAAAACAATTTTATTGTCGTATCTTCTCTCGGTGCTCTCCATATATGTACGTTACTGTTGCTTTTGGAATAGTGAGAAAAAGGATGTGAAACGTGCAGATCCCTGGAGGGCTTACGACTGGACAGTTGACAAGCTTACAGGAGGCAAATGATGATGACCTGCATGTTCCGCTCAAAGACATTTTGACTGCTGGAGTTCTACAACTATACAACACACAGTGACAGAGAGCAGACGAAGCTGTGCGACTGCGGTTCCTCATACACTTTTTATTCATTGCCTTTTGCTTTGTTGTGTAGTGTCTCAAAATCTGTGTCTTTGTCTCTCAGTTTCAGTCAACGTATTGTCTAATATGGAGAGAAATGAAGCGACGGACGGTCAGGAAGACATACATACGTAAACGGAAGATGAACATGATAAAAATCATGCCTTATTTGACAAGGGCTCCATACGGTGCCGAACACGTTTGAATACTTGTCAGATGTCAAACCAAGGGAACATTGAGTACTAATGAATGTGGCTCACTACAACCTCCGACACTTTTCGCTCAAATATTTTTCTCATCTCATCCTTGAGGAATATACGATACGAATCCTCTCCATCGCATCGTATCGTCGTGGGCATTGTCTCAATAAACAATTCCTTGTAGTGTAATGGACGTATTTTGCAAATGTATAGCATGGATGAGGCTCCTTTGTAAGTCCATTAAGAGGAAGAGATTAGATGTAAAGTTGTAGGTTGGTTCTACAGGTTAATGTGCTTTTTTGCAAAATATTGAAAGTAATTTGCAGCCACTGTGAGCAATTCCGAAAGTATCGTAAATCCTTCTTTATTGCTTTTGATCTATTGACTTGCTTCATTGGCAATGTGCGCGTTGACCACCTGGTCAAAGAGAGTTTTACCATCAACTTGTTTGCAAGGCAAATTGTTCAGATTGTTTGTCGATTTATGAAGGAGGAATCTCACTTCACACCTTCCTGCCATCAAGAGGTAAAGGAAGCCGCTTCAATATACAAGGAAATCGAGAGAAGTTGCGGTTATCCGTGGTCCTTCACTTGATTTTCCCCCTTTGCTCACAGCGTCTGTAATATACAAGAAAACATAACTCAGCTTCAAGGCATATTGTGGCACATCAGATTATTGGTCAAACGTCGAAGTGTCAAAAAAGTGGTTTGTGTGCCGAGAATGAGAATGAAAATATATATAAGCAGTCATAGAAAAGAATGAGAAAGAGAATAAATGCAAACAAGGAATCAGCACGGGGCACAATGCAAAAGAATGAACTAAAGTCAAATCGTGTCACAAATAGTCATTACGAATGATTGGTACTTGGAAGTGAAACCACAGACAAAACTCCGCCGTGCAAAACTCTCCCTGCCGAGAAATTGTATAGAATTTGATAACGATAAGAGTCGCAATAATGACCACAACCACTGCCAAATACTCTAATCTAAACGCACAGCACAATTGGTTTGCAACAATTGTGCTGTGGTTCAAGCTTTGCACACCAATCAAACCTTGCGGCTTCAGCTTCCCAGAGGGAACACCAATGAATTCGAATTCGCAATGCTTTTGTGTACAACTGGGTAAATGTCAGACTTTTTGGCCATTGCTTTGCTTGACGAACAAAAGTTGACGTCAAGGCTGCATTTCAACATGAATGCATGAAGTCTGCAGTAGATAAGTTACGATCGTACTTACATGATACTATTCCAATTACTAATTTCTCTTCTACGCTCTTTGAAATGAACCGTCTTAAATGAGACCAGCAGATGCAAGCGCATCACTCAAATACAAAATCCCATTCATATCAACACCTTTTACACAAAGATGTCATTTTTATACAAACATTCAAGCAAAACCAAGTAATAAAGACTCGTAAATTATTAAAGAAGAGTTTTATACTGTAGTGTGTAGTAGAATATCTTTACACTATGTGGAAGGTTTGTTGCGTCAGTTATATATTTCATATCAGTTACGTTTTCCAAGTACTAATAGTAATATTGCCAAGTACATTTCCAAAAAAACGTCTTGAGACATACTTTTGGGACAAATTGGGGCCTGTCTCTTTCTTCTTTGCATAAGTCCGACATTTGATTGCTGCGGTTTGAGTCCATCAGGGTGAATCGTTTGAATGAGAAGTGAGAACATCATAATCATCATGAATGTATAGCTGAGTAGTAAGGTAAAGTTCTGTTGGTCGCGTTTCTTATAAACATATATAGCGAATGCATGTGACTTTGTGTCTTTCTAACACAAATACGCAAACGATTTTCTCTTTACTTCATCCTTCGGTATTACAACGTGAATATATGCATTTCAAATGCCAAGAAAGAAATGGCTGTTTTGTTCCTTGCTTCTTTTGACGACTCGACGCCACGGTGATGAGTGAATATGCATGTTGTAACAAAATACCAATGCCAAAAAGCCTGCTCATGATGATCGACTATATATTAAGTGGAAGCGACTGATATTTAGTATGCTATATGGAATGCACTTATAATTTGAATCCATGAGTCAGTCTCTATGACTGACTCTCCACGTCTATGTTCAATAACCGAAACGTACTTGCGCGAGTCTCAAAGATCTAAAATAATGTTTTCTTCAAATCATGTAAAATATGAAACATAACCACAAGGGGTTGAAGAACATTTACAATACAGAAGAGAAAAAACAATGGATTTTAGTCAGCATTGTCAAACGTTAGATGAAGAAAACCTGAACAATGCAATGTAGAGAAACGAGGAAACAGGTATTCTTAAGTGTAAGAAATGTGTAATGCAGCACGTCCGTACCTTACTGGAGAGAACAAGTGTGCCTGAGCTGCATACTTGAGTTTTGTGTGAATTGTGAATTTTATTTTATTCACAAATCATAGTCACACCACAAGCGTCGATGGACCATCCTTGTGTTCCACAAGGGAAATATGAATGTGTGTGCATTATGCATTAGGATAATAATACTTGCGGGCATGAGAAAAACCGTCGATGATTACAGAGAGGAGAAAAACTGTGGATTTTCAACTCTCTGGAGGACGTGGAAGTGCTCGTTCAAAAACTCCAAACGCAGACCTTTGCCAGCTTGAAAAACACCTCAACTTTGCGGTTTCTCGAATACAAACCTGCATTTTTTGTTGAAGCTAAATCGTAGCTCTTGACGGCTGTACGACAAAGCAGACATAAATTCAGGAGAATAATAAGAGAGTGAGCAAATCTATCTATATATTTGCTACAATGTTAGTCTTTATTACTTTACTGCATCAGTGTATACGTCTTGTGTGCCCTAAACAGAATGTCTGTTTTAACTTTTTAAGTGATGCTTCTTCTTATTCTTCTTCTAATGTGACCGCTTCTTCTGTCAGTCGGTTGTTGGGCATCTGAATCCGTTAGTGGTTAAGTCCAACGTTGTTTTTTATGTATTCTATTACACGGGTTGTCAAAAGAACGCGTTTCTTGGTCACTCTTCTTGAATCTGTTTTCATGATTTTCCCATGCATTGAGTCATTGCAGCATTTAATAGGCAGGTAGAGACAGGCAGATGAGAATGGAGTCAAAGTGATCTTCTAAAGAAGATGAGGTGGAACAAGAGGATGATGATGAAATCTTCAAGTAGGATGGGAACTTGAGAATAAGGGAAAGTATTTATAGGTCGGTCGGTTTCAGCCTGGAGACTTGTGAAACTCGTGAATTGTGCCTCAACTTAGCTCCTGCTCCTGTTTCACAGTATTATATTTATAAAGGTGTTTTTCAGTTTTGTCTGTATCCTTCCGTACATTTGTGGTAAGCGCCACGGAATTGGACACGGTTCACTTGTCTGCATTCTCACTCTTGAATCGATCAGTTTCACTGCAATATTCAGCGTAGTGGTGACCTTTTCCCAGAATGAGGTAACCGCATTCGTGAATCGTCATTCGTCTCTCATTTCAATGTCCGTCGTGTCCATTTTTTCCCACCCACCTACAATCAAGGCACAAGGTGGTCCGCACATGCCCTGGCATGACATACAGTGGAGTTTTTACGTGCGGTCTTATAGCTTTCTACCTATATTGTATTATTCTCAAATCATCATAGATAAATGAGACTTCTGTCTCATTTCAATTTTTGAGTTCAAGCGAAAGCAGCAAGTAGTCACTAGTCACACCAAAAACACCTTCATTATCTATCGTAGTTGGATCAATTTTGTGTGTCGACGAAAACCAAAATCGTTTTCTTCTAGTAGCAATGACTCTGTTCAATTCACTCCGCGAGCTCTGGCAAATGTGTGATACTTTTACGTGAATGTGTTTGGGCTCTCCTTTCTTCACATTCCACAACACAAATCTTTTGAAATCTACTACTATAAGAGCTTCTACACTCAATATTCAATCTATTTCTTATTTCACTTCCAATCTAATCCAAATCAAATCCCTTGTAGCTGCAAATTACCACATTTAGGATGGGAATAAGGTGCCAATGCCAGATCAAACCATGAATTGTAAATTGTAATACTTTTTGTACCACTACATTGCCTCTTACAAGGTGTTCAAACGGTCTTACAACTGTATCGAACCTCTTTGCTTCAGAAAAAAAATCATTAGGAAAAAAAGAAAAAACCTGCTTGGTGCTGCTAGGCATGTATTTTTCAACGAATGTGTCTGTTTCTTCATAATGGGGAAAGACAAAAACATTGGTGAGATAAGGTTGGCCAACTTGAAGGTCTCATAAGTAGTCGACGCTCTTGTCTTAATGCTGCCAGGTTTTAAATAACTCTTTTGAAGCTCAATCAACTCCAAGAATGTATTCTTCTGTCGTTTTTTCCCATAGTGTAGCATGCATCTTGTCATTCACGGCGCAGAGCACACAGAGGACAAGATATTAGAAAGGAAATAAATTATGGCAAAGCCCGTTAGTCTCCACTGTACCAATTATTGCGTTGAAGAACCCTTTGAGCTCCTTTTGCTCCCATGCCAAGGAGACTCAGGTGAGTGATGAACATGTGAACATGATTTATTGCCTAATTGAACTCGAGAAAGGTGTCAAATTGTCATTCAAGACCAAATACATAAGCCTTCACTGAAATATGATTTCATCTAGTCTCGCTCGCTTGGCAAGTCCTGCTTTAACACTGCTTCACTCTGTCACTCCGTCGACAGTTTACACCTTAACAATGTCATCCGTCAGTTTCATCATCAAGGTACAATACGAAAGACGAGAGGAAGATGCAGTTTCCTCTTTGCCTTGGGCACTTCCAATCCATTCATCTTCAACAACCATCAAAAATCTCCCTTCGTCCTTAACTTGGGTGCAAGTGCATCAACGCAACGTGGCAGGTGGGATGACGAATGCAAGAAAAAATCCCGATAAGTTATTGCTCAGCTCACGCGTTCCTTCGCATGCCATGTCAATATGTAAATGTAAGTTATGTAAGCTTGCATTGTGTCGACGTCTTCATACAAAATACAACCGACAAAACTTTTTTATTGTAAAATATGCCAATAATAATACTTTCTTGTCCGACCACTGAAAAAGTTCTTGATTACTCATCAGAATAATATGGTCTCATTTGTCAGTAAAACTCATTTGACTATTTAACGATAGACATTTTTGTTTCTTGTTTTCTTTACCTTTCCTTTCAGTTTGTCATACTTTGTGCGAAGAATCATAAAGTATTGACCGAGTACCCAAAGTACTCCAAAAGCAATAAAAAGCCAACAATCACACGAAGCTCAAGCTCACGTGCTTTTCTGCAAATCAAATCAGCTCGTCCTTGTTCTGCAATTGTGTTAAAGTGCATCACCTTGCGATAAAGTCATTTCATTTCCAGGAAAACACAGTTTTTGTAACATGATAAGGATCAGTACACAGTACAGTTTGACTTATGGTCTCCTATGTCCTATGAAGTCAGATTATCTTACTGTATAGCTGTAACAACTAGCAGTCAACACAATTCTCCAGTTGCCGGAAGCGGGCTGCATGGCCTAGTGGCCACTAAAGACCAGAATAGTTTAATTGTCCAACTCAGCCAGGGCAAACTGCCCAGCGGCTCTTCACTGAAGTGAGAATTTGTAGAAGAGAAAAGCTTTTAGCTCAATTGACTTCCTTCCTAAAGTCGTCTGCGCTGCACAAGCCGACACACAACCGAAAAATGCTCTCTTACACAACGATTTTATGGAGAATTATGTAACACAGACTTATCACTTTGTCTGAAGGTATTAAAGCACACTTCTGAGTACTTTGCGAACAAACAAACGCACAAGTCTTTTTGAATGTTCTGTCAACTTCATAAAAGTAAATACTCAAAATGTACATTCTTTCAATATTAACTTTTCACGTGTGTGCAAAAACGGTGTAGTATCTTTTTATCATTCTGTCAATCCTACAACTAGCGCTTCACTGGAAACTCCTATTCTTGATAACGAGAAACCACCAATGCATTTATAATATAATTGCGAAATTTCCTATACAAATAAATAATCATTGTAAGTGTCATATATAGTAAATAACCATTTGACGGGAAATAGTATTTCTATGAATTTTAATTGATTTTTAATAGTATACATGGAGATATTGTGAGAGAGGGTAGACGCAGAATACATAATACGGGGTCGTAAGACTAATAAATATAATCGTAAATGTGTACTCATAATCTTCACAATGCAATAACTTGTGTGTTGCGTCATAATAAGACCACAGTTTCATCGTCCCATGCAAACAATACGATATAGAATAATGTGTGTGGGGGCAAAATGGCCATTGTCTGTCTCACGGAACGATCATTATGACAGAATCTAGCACAATTGTGAATTGTGACAACATGTAGAAAGACATTTGTATTATAATGTAAGAGTTGGGGTTTGGATGAAGCATCTTTATGGATGTGAGTAATAGTTGAGGATCAATGAGATCCCAAAGATGGTATGAACAGAGACAAAATAAAAGTAATTACGAGTACTTGACCAAAGTCGAAAATCGACAAGGAGATAACCAATGAATAAAGTCCTGCCAAAACATTATTCAGAGACATTTTTCTATTCGCTTTCGCCTCGACCAGTTTATAAGCTGTCAAAAGCCGAGCCTATTTGCATTTCTGTCATAATGAACATTCCGCAGAAAGGTATTCATGGGTTTGGGCTGGCTGATGGCTGTGCATACTCGTTCCCTTCTTTTAGCACTCATTATTGACAGTCTTTATTCTCTCAAGAGACATTCCACTGAGCCACTTGACAATGTATCTTACCTTCTCTTATCTATATTGCAGATTGAATTGTTGTTTCGTTATGCATCTTTCGTGTTTGTTTAAGCACAGTTGAATAAAAGGAAGCGAACGCAAGCTGCTATCAACTGATACAACCCTACAGAGTTACAGATGAACTTGTAAATAAGTTGATATATACTAATATACGTCATCTCATCATCCCCACTTTACATACTACTATATTCTATCTGCATTTCGAATTCACATTATTTGCTCCTCGTATTGTCGTATTGTAAAAATCACGACCTTATCTTCTATTAAGAAAATGCTAGTACGAAATTACGTGGTGCATGTCACGCTACTTTTACAACAAATCTATAAAAAAGACATTTTAAAGTAGTACAATGTAATGTGTCAAGAATTGATGAACGACAACATCAGAATCATTTAAATTGTGAAACAAAATGGTGTACTTAGTACTATAATATTGAATTCTAGGCTGCGGTTATTTATAGTGAATTCTGGAAGGATTGAAAATGTTTAGTTGACATTAATTGATAAAAAGGTGCACTCTGTCGTATTAAAGAAAAAGGAGGAAATAGAAGAAGAAATTAAAGAACTGTTTAGCTGGAGGGTATAGTGTAGTGTCAGACTTTCTTGCAAAGAGGCTCTTGTTGTGTACGCTATGAATGTGAAGAGAAAGTTGTAGTCTTGTAGTTATAGGGAAAAGTTGGGTAGGGCTTTCTCAGTTTCCTTTTGACAAAGAGTCACATGTTTGAGGGAGTAAGCAGAAGTAGGGACATGATTTTTGTCATCCGGCATGTGTGGTTGAATGGTCAGTTGAAAAGTGCGTCCGGGGGGAAGTCAAAAGTTGACTGCGAAGTCATCCGTCTCAAAAATTGTGGCTATAGCTGTCATTGCGACAACAGTAACTAGGGACGACTCTCCCCAAGGCACCAATAAACGTTCCACTTGGCCACTTTGTTGGTGAGACGCACACTAAAGTTCCCGGGAAGGCAACAGCAAAACGCATTGCTGTAAGTTAATCCTAATAAAACGTAGAGGCGCATTTTTCATGGGAAAAGATGAGATGAGAGACAGACGATGATCTTCTTCTTACACGTGCTTGATTAGGTGTCTCACGTCTTGAGCATAGAAACGACGGCTTGTCAGTTTCTACGACGGTCGACTCTGGCACATTACAACAGAAGAGTTCTTGGGAAAAAAGCATTGTTGGACTGTGGTGATATGGACACATAATGCTAGGTCTGAAGCACAATGCGACTATCTCTGAGTCCATGTTAAATATTACACGCATCATAAGGTCGACTCTGGTCTATGCATTCATCGGTCGTTTTTATGAAGACCGGCTTCAAGTTCAGAGCTCTATTCATTCTGTATTCATGTGGCCAAATCATTTAGTGCCCATCAAATTCAAATTGACTGACTTGACTTGACTGCTCTCTTGTCTCGACCAAAGTTTTACAAAAAAACCGAGAGAAAGAAATGGGCAATAGGCTACGGGCTTCACACACTCACTCACTCAAACAGCGTATTTATATTTGGCTTGTGTATGTGTGTAAAAAAGGAGCTTCACTCTGCATGAAGTTTGAGTGATGCACCTTGCATACCGGTTGCACGCCACCAATGTGTGTGTAACACACAATGCACGCTACATGTAAAAAAAACCTTACGTTTTTGAATTGTGGGATGGCATGAAGAAAAAAACTTCAGAACTGGTCCGTCTGTATCATCCAAGAAGAAAAGAGTCGCATCTCATTCTCCTTGAGCTATGGCTTTACTATATAGACACAAGGAAAGCATTTTCGAACCAAGTTCCGTTCCAACCTGAGAAAGGAGGCATGGGGTGATAATTGGTCGGTCAAGTCTCTTTGAGCCTTCGAGACTGACAACTTGTGTCAAGATCGCCCAGCTGGGGCGACTTGACTGCTGGCACAATGAGCAATAAAGATCCCGTCTCGGTCTTCTTCTCTGGCCCAAGGGTGCACTAACAAGACAACCTTATAATGTGCTCAAATGTGTGTTACTGTTCCCAAGGACTCTTCTTTCTGTGTCTCTCTATCTCCTTTGGACATGTTCATTTACTATTGTGAATAATAATTTATTGAGTATTTCCGTTTTTGTGAAAGTCACGTTGAGCTTTAGAGACATTGGATGTAGTATTGGGAATGGATGGAGAAAGGCGCTTTGTAAAGCTTTGTACGCGCTGCATTATTTATTATTGGCACGGCAGTGGTGGTTGCTTCATCGTCATAATGTCCTTTCGGTCCACTGAGCCGTGATGAAATGCCATAAACTCTCTACTTCGAAGCATTCTCTCCAATAAGAAACAGTGTCTGTCAACAGAACAGAGTCGACTTGAACAGAATGAAGCTGAACTCTCCAAAAATAAATGAAAAAAATAGTCTCTTATTGCAGAGTTTTACAGTGCCCATGGTTTTGTTTGTGTTCTCTCTATAAATGACTCGTCGATGAATTCTCCGGTTAGTGAAGCAGAACTTTTGCGGTTTGAGCTCTCTTTAGTCTTAGTCTTAGCTTTTTCTTCCTCATTTTGCTTGAGTGAAGAATTACAGGTCACTCCATGCTCGATGATATAAATTATTATTTGTTCCCTTGCTTTTGGTTTTCAGATAAAAACTTCGAGTTGTAGGATGCCAGCAACAAGAAATGAGTGTCGGCGAATAAATTTTGAAGACATGCACACTGTATGAGCACCAAAAATTCTACTAAAAATAATTTCGTATGCAGCCCTCAAAAATTCATAGGTTTTTGGTAGCAGTGGAAACATTATCTGCCAGACTGGTTTCAAAGTATACGTCATCTCTGGAAAGGAAAACAATACGTTGACGTTTACATTTTTCTAGGGAAACGCACAAATAAAGCGAGACAGTGCAGTGAGAGAGGAAAAATGTTGATGTAAGAAGTGTTGCCAAAAAGATGCGTGCAGAAAACTGCTATTCCTGCACCACTTCATTTCAAATTCCGCCAGAACGGAACGAAGCAATTTGAGATAAAATTTAAAGAGCCTTTTTCACGACAGTGGCACTCTGCCTTGAATCTTTTCTGGCTCTAGTGCTACTTAGCAGTCACCGAGCACATTCTAATGGAGATAAGGGGATTATATGGCTCTCAAGCTTGTCATTTTTGACTGTGTGACTGACGCCTCCCTCTCTTCTCCGAAACCCTTTATGCATATGGTTTTACAGAAACGGCATTGGTTTTTAGTGCAAAAGTAGATGACAACGGCAAGATGAACGACGACCAACGTCCAGAAGAAAGAAGAATATGAGAACAGAGGAAGGAAAGTGGTTAAGAAGGAACAGCAGTGACAACGACACAAGCCAACTTGTTCAACCACAAGATGTAATGTCATGTTAGAAGCATGAATGTGGTCTGAAGATGAGGATTGAGGATTCCCGTATTCTCTTTGTCGTCCCTTCCAAGAGTCATTATTGACTTCTCTATGTTTTTATGAGACTGTCGCGCGTTGTCTTCTCAGTGAGGGTTGCTTGTCAATATTTTAGCACAATAGTGAGACCAAGTTGCGTTGGAGTCATCGTGCCTTCTTTCCCATTGAGGTCTGGACGTAACACGTTAATAGGCACTTTACGTGTGGAAGTCGCTACCTACCGCTCATGCAGACGGAAACACGACTCTTGTTAGCATTACTAGCAAAATTATTAAGCTTTTGTGCCCACAAGAAATCTTTATGAGAAAAGAACACACAGAAGAGATTCAAAACTGATGCGGATCTGACTGACAGTCTTTGGAAAGACACGGAGTTCAAGCTCACGAATCTACGATCAGAAGAGTCAAGTTGAATTGCAAAATTCCTTGCGGCGAAAACATGGAGATGCCCAACAAGTATTTCAGGAATCTCATTACGAGCCTCATCAAATAATTAATTTGACGCAAAAAATGCGCTCAAAAGAATTAATCCCGCACGTTGAGAACGGCTTGAGTGTAAATTTGTTCACGAGTCTACCACTGTGCGAGTCTCTTGTAATCATTGCAATTTGCAATAACTGAGCTTCCTATGTCCAAAAAGCAAAGCTCGACTTTCCGTCTTCCCTTTCATTCTCCGTTCAACTAGACATTGTTCCGTCGAATTTCCTATGCAAATTTCAGTCCTTCTCCTTTTTTCACTCTGCTCAATTGCACCAACTTGACGTTCCTCACGACTTATGACCCAACTTACTTTATTACCATTGCATTGCGAACCATGCTGAAGCTCACCACTATTCCAAACGTTCCCAACAGCATTTTACAATCACACCATTTAATAGTCCAAAGCTTTGCAAAGGGTTACAAGTCTTTTACACCAAATAATAGGCTACATTGAAATCCAAACTTGTCGGATCACTTCTTTATCAAATTATTCAATTAAGAATTACACTATGGATCCAAAAGGTACTTAATACAACAGATAAGCATTTCTTGAGATAAAACATTCTAATACTACCTACTACGCACTTACTATGCCTGGGTATTGTGCTAGCTTCGTCATTTCCATTCGAAACACTGAACGAACGTTCCTTCGAGCAACCCAACATTTAAATCATGCAATTAAGTAAGTAAATAAGAGTAAATTAAATCTTACGAAAACATACCCAGCAAGTCAATTCAGAGGGTCACTCTTTCATTTGCATTTGTAATGGACAGTCAAGCTTAAAAGCGTGTCGGAAGCCTTAATACACCGGCCAACAAGCACCTGTGCTCTTCGGCCTACAGCCTACTACATTCGCATCGGCAAAAGCACTATATACTTCGAAGACAAAACATTCAATTGTTGCCATTGCGGATTGTTCAGGGACAAGTACAAACTATACACCTGTTTTCAAATCAGCAGGTAGTCTGCAAAAATGCTGGAGGTGTCTGTCATTGAGGTTTTAATTGTGAGGCAAATTACCATTTCACTCCAGGTAACTTTGTGTGTGCAAACAAATTCAACTGTCTCAACAGGCAATCAAGTTCATTTGCTCGTCTCCTCCAATGCAATCTTCAACCACTTTCTCGACGTATACTTGGTCATTATTACTACGAAAATCGACTTCATATTATGTTATAGTTCACTTTGTACAAGTTACTAGTATTTAATTCATTATACTTGTTAGGAAAGGATACAAAAGGTCTTATATATAAAATCCGACTGCGCTAGGAATTTAGCCAAAGTATTTAATCTCATTTTCAAAGACAAGTCCTGTCATCATCATCATGCTAAAAAGTCTCAATATACAGAAGATTTCATATTATAGCAGAGATATCAGCATCTCGGCTCAGGTGCCTCAAACGAGATCAAACGTTGCACTAAAGAGATAAACTCATGAAATGTAGGTGAACGAAATGGAAATTAACAAGACGTCGACTACTTCGTTAAATTATCTCCATCCATTGCATTAATATACCTCACAAAGAAAAGTTATGAGTACCAAATTGTCAATTGATTTATCAATGAATACTATGTTATGGATAATTTAAATTTTGATGATACGAATTCGCAGTATTCAATTGAAATTGGAATGATAAGTAAATGTTAATAATTGGAAATAATGAATAATTTATTTGAAATAAATAAAACGAATTCATATATCGTGATTATCTGTCGATTATTTACACATTTGTCTCATAGAGCAGAAACTTGAACCTTGATGAAACATGAGTTCAGCCGGAGAAATTAGAATGCTGGTACAAAATAGTGTATTTTGATGGGGTGTCGAGCTGGGGGTTTTTGAAATGAAGTGAACAACAGCAAAAGGACGGTAGAAAAGAACCACTTTTCAAGCAGTCGTTCAGACAATTCCAAAATCTAATTCAAAATCCAATCCGCCAGTCAAATGAAATAGAAAGAGATGCGGTTAAAAGGCTTGTTTGGTGGTGTGGTCACATTGTGAAGTCAGCCACGGCGAACAGGGTAAATCAGAGTCAAAAGCAAAAGGAAGGAGAGAAGAGAAGAGTTAAAAGAGTAAAAGTAAAATACAGGTTCGTCTGGCCCCCCTTGGCCTGACTCTGATCATGACCCCTGGGGTCACTATATTGCGCTGCGAGGTGCTTTTGTATGCATACTAATCCACGTACCTGGACCAAAGCCACTACAAACTCCAAAGGCTGAACCAATAGCCGCAGAAGAGTCATCAGGCAACTGAACAGAATGAATTTCAGAAGATCCTTCTTGTTCAAATCCACTTGCACTTACAGACTTTAAGTAATAGGAGAGTAATAACACTTTAATCATTCCTCACGCTTATATACATACACACACCAAAAACCTTGTCAGTTCCAGGGTGCATGGCAATGAGAAAATAGTGAGAAAAGGGCACACGATGAATTCCCTCCTGGAAAAGAGTAGAGACTTTGTGTATGAGCTGTACAAATGTTGTATACATTCTGTACTATATCGACATTTTTTTCGGGAAGTGTTGGATGTGAGGAGAAATGGAAGGCACAAGAATCTTGGAGAAGTCAACATGATGTGGACTTGCGATGTTGCGATCTATTCATCTCTCCAGCTTAGAAACTGTTGAAAATTGTGTTTTCCCCTATAAATAATTTCCTGGTGGAAGCCCATTATACTTTTATGGAAATATGTGTACACTCGCCGTGCACGGGACATTATGGGTGCATTACATGGAAATGAACATGGAGAGATGCAAGTCCCCGTTTTTTCTGCCCTAGTCTCACAAATCACCCTGAAGTCGTGCGTTCGCTGATGTCCCAATGAGTTGCGAAGATTGCGAACCCAATTCTGTTTATCCCGGGGGTTAGCAGCCTAAAGTAATTCAAATCTTGAAAATCCGTATGCTCATCATGACGCATGGACTCACCACTTTGTAATAATCTACCTCTGACTGTTCCTGTTTCTATATAGCACTTTCCTTATAATTATTCCAGGAAGAGTCATTCAAGTAGATATTATAACAACGTAGAACGTAGTATATTTTATAAAGCTGCAAAAAATGTACGAATCAAACCATTATTTTTTATGTTGAAAGCAATTTTTTATTCGCTCAGCTACAACACTTGAGTTTAATGTTCATCGTTCATCCTACAGGTGATGAACACTCAGCTATGACAAAGTTGACGGAATCATGAAATCGGGAATTTTGGAATGACGTCGTAGTATATTATAAAATTGTTGTTTTGCTTAAAAATTACGTTGAACATGGAGAAGTGCATTTTGATTTTTCTTCTTGTCTATAGCTTTTCTGGCTCACCCGTCGTGCAAGCGGGTCCAGTTTTGGTTGTAACAACACGCCAGTGTGTATGCTTTAAATCTTCCGAGACTTTGGTCTCCTGTCAGTCCAAATGGATGGAGGCAACAGCTCAACAATGGAATTTAGGTTGGGTTGAACACGCATTTAAAATCACATTTGAGACCTTCGCACCTTGTGTGACCAAGTGAAAGATTCCTTGTGGGCTTGTCCATTAACCTAAACCTATTTTCTCACTATCAGCACCACCAGTTTTCTTTAATACGTATGGCTCACTTACGTTTCTGCCCTTAGGACCACGAACGATTGCCTTTTGCCTTTTGAGCTTGTGCGTGTCTTTCAAGTTTCAATATATTCGTTACTTGTTCGTTGTTGTGCCGTGTGTGCATGTCCATTGTTGTTGGTTCATCGTTCATCGTCCATGGCACTTACGAATTGCATTGTGGCAATATTATAAAACATACTCACTTTCAAACACACACAGTGCAATGTGCAATGTTGCATTCATTGTTCTTCATAACTTACACTTTCACAATTACTCTTTGGTACTCTTAGGAATGGGTCATTTTGGGCTGGTCAACGGATTTTTTTTCTCAGCCCGACCTCAAATGGGCTCTTCTTTCCTAAACACAATGGATGATGTACCACACTAATTTGCAACCCACAAACTTGCTCACTACGTGAAAACTAATTGGCTCATTACTTTACAACACAATGCAGCTTGGACAAACACCAACTCAGTCAGATGAACGTTAGTGAAAATGATTTAAGTAAAAGTCCTTTCGAGTATAATTTCATTTTAGTAAATAAGCCTAATATAAGTATAATGTTGAAAATGATGAAATCCGCATACGAATATGTAACTTTTACGAGTGTTATATGAGCTAATAATCTAAATAATCATATATTCACTGTGTGACTCGATTCCAGGTCATTCACTAACGAATGAAGTTGTAATTTAAAGTAAAGTTTATTGTAATTAAAAGTACAAAAGCTGGATTAGTAATTTGAACAGAAAAGAATGAAAAAATTCATTTGTCTTCAAAAGCCAGATATCACCAAAGAATGAAAAATGAACAAGTGACAAATGAAAAAGAAGAGAAAAAGCCGTGTTTCAAGTTAATCATGCTTTTTGAATTAAAACGAGTATTTAATCCTTTTGATGAGTAGTTGCCGGCGCTTCTCCCAAAAGAAATTAAAGGAAGCCGCAACTTTCGTGATTTACATGCAACTTTGTGGGGTTCCATTTCGGTTTTGTACAGTACATATAGGAATGGGATGTACACGTATTACGCTTGAAAAGGGAAAAGAGCTGAGTTCTGAGTTTCAAAACTGCAATGTATAGAAACTACGTTCCGTAAAAATGTTTTGCAGACACGAATCAATCTTTTGGAAAACTGCGTTTCCTGTTTGCAATGTGCATATTGGGCTGAGCTCCAACAGCTTCAACCAAAGTCTTTTTGCAACTGTTTCTATTACTATAAGTATTGAATCCAGCTTGAAGGTTATTGTCTGTAACTGCGTCGGTTTCCAGAACTTTGTTGGCGGAAATGGTAGAAAGCAGTCTGGTAAAGTGCAATTAGAGCGGAAAGGGGATATTTATTACATGGCTTACACATTTTTGCTTCTGAGCCCAATACAGTTTTCGTTGGCTCTGTTGTAAACATTTCTCCAGATGAGAATTACTGTTCAGTGTAACACGAACTGTGGCAATGTACCGCTTTGTAATGCAGCGTGAAGTTTACTTTGTTTCACCAAGGCTAACAACCGACAGGTCCGGGATTCATTGCAACTTTAATGCAACTGACGCAATGCTGTGAGTTTACTTATGTACGCACGACTTCGGCTTCTCGCTTCAGCTTTCATTCTACAACTCATCGGCTTCAGACGAATGAATGTGCTGTTTTTCATTGGTGTCCCACGATCACGAATGGACCAGCTACGTTAACTCCAGTGTGTAGTTTTAGTTTCCTGATCGAATCGCATCGTTGCAGATCCTGTGGGAACCAACTGGAGTAATGTAGTTGTGTTTTAAGGATCCAGTGTGTGACTGTAATAAAATTCTGCAATTTTACAGTGTGCTACACTATTACTCGTAGAGTACATGATTGTATGATGCTAACATTCCCTTCGTGGGTTCCGTTACTATATAATACATACATAATAATACGCTGGTAATTACCGGTCATCGGAGTCGCAAACTGTTAGCAAGCTAATGAAAAAGGTAACTGTGTCCTCTGGTGTGTGTCAGAAAGAGTTATAGTTGTAGTAGAAAGTATAGAATCCTGTATAATCTTGAAATAACGACTGGCTGTATATATAGTCGTAAAAATACAAACTTCCGTTTAGGTAATGCAGGTCAAAAGCCTTCAACAAAGTTTTTAGTAGTGGTGGCAAAGTTGTTTCGGTGGATTTGATTGGGATCCGCGTTCGATTTGCGTCGTATGCTGGTGTATTTAGGCAAACGAGATGAAGGAGCAATCAAGGCACGTACAGGGTGGCAAGTTGACAGTTAACATAGAACAGGAGTGACGAGTGCCCGAAATCCGGGTCGACAGTTGTCAGTCTCAACGAGGAGATGTAATGGGAAATGACGGAGTTGGTTGAGGAACGGAAGAAAATCCGCCCTTCAAAACTCATAAAACGGGAATGACTGAGATCCTTTTCGGTATCTGGAGGAAAGCAGGCTTTCATTTCACTCACTGCTGGTTACGTAACTGGGTGAAGCAAAGGCGCAGTTGAGGCGTATCTGTAGAAATCGAATGGTAAGCAGAACGCGAGTTTACGAGCTGGTAATTGGGACATAAACTTCACAACAACTTGGGTGGAAGCTCCTGTGAGCTCCTAGTTTTGAAGCCACTAAATAGGACAGAGAATGCTGCAGCTCCAACTTGCAAGTGTCTGCATTTTGTTATACATGTACGGAGTTTTCCAGATAAATGGGTGAGGCGAGCTTTGAGGTTTGAACTGAAGAGCAAACGTGCCAAGTCGGGACTAAAAAGTGACAGGTGACGAAGGGAGAAAAACGTGAAAGTGCAGTCAACATGAAGCATGAAAAGGGGGAGTTGGTCCAAATGAAAATGTCATAATGATGCGTGCATCACAAGACGAGTCTCACATGACACGACTTTTCAGTCATGGCAGGTTCTTTTTGTGCCGACTGAAGCTGTCCGCTGGAAAACCGAAAACAGGCGATGATGGAGTCAAACACTGACACTTAGGCACTTTGCATGCCTCATCATCAGTGTAGGACGACTCCTCCAATCTTGACCAATCGGGAATCTACAAGAATAACGCTATAAGAAAGTACTTTATACGAATGGCTTTGCATCTAAACGCTAATCATAAATGGACTGCTGTGTGCTGGACAGCTTGCAACCCTTTTTTGTACTTCACGTTTGAGGAACAACAACGGAGTAATAATGCGGCTGGCCCGCAAGTCCTCGGAATCAGGAGCTCTTACACTTAACAGCTTCTTAAACAGTAGAGCATTTTCTGTGAATGTCCAAGTAAACCGTCAGATTGGTGGCATTTTAATGCATTTTTTGCACTACGCTACTTATTCTTGGTCCCTTGTGAGTGGACTCGAGAGTGGTTTGTCTGCCAACCTGCCAAGCCTCCGAGCTCTTCGAATCTATAAGAGCCAAGCAATTCTCTTCCAGTCCATATATTTTTGAAGCTGACTGGTGCAAGCACAGGCGTTAAGATAATGGACTTTGCGTCTCACACATAGAGATGATCATCAAGTAGCTGAGAATGAAATGAACAAGCAAATGTGTGTTGGTCTCTTGCAGTCATGAACGATTGGGTTTGTCGTCTAACCGACAAATTGCCTTTGCTTTACAAGACCAACTGGACCTGAATGTTTCACCGCCGTGCTCATAGTGCAGTCTCACTTCAAGTGTTCCCTTCATTTCCTACAGGAACCTGAGCGATAAGGCACTTTGAGACCGCATCTCTTGACTGACAGCCACAAATGAGGTGCAAAGAGCCATTAAAACTTCTTTTAATAATCACGTTCTCCGTCTTCTCCTTGTCCCTATCTTTTAAGATAATGCTCCCTGTTTCTCCACCATCGCATCGCATCGTCGTCCTTCGTCGACTCATTCTGCTTCTACGTGCGTATTAATTTAACCCACTTCAGCTTCCCTTGGAAAGCGTCCAAGTCTTCAAGTCAGGTCTAATTAAGAAAAAGAAGAAGATAAAATATCTCAAATCTGAACAAAAACTCCAAAAAAACACGCATTCTTCTCAAATGCTTCAAAAGGGCGAGAAAGATAAAACCGTAAGGATGCAATTAGAATTTTTTCAATTACTCCAATCCGTCACCACGTAACACCCAAGTGAGATGCTACAACGAGATTAAGCTACTAGTATTTTCGAGAAAGCGTGACAAGAGGACACAGCACCTGTGGTCAAACACCAAACTGGGAAAGATGTTCGATGAAAAATTTGCACTTTTTTTGCAACTTTGTCATGTAAATTTATTTAGTCGCGCGGCACTCGATGACTGAAGCCTTAAGAAGGCACTAATTGTACCTATTATTCTCGTATCTGGATTTCATCTATGTTTCACAGCAATTCTACAGTCACCGTCGTCCTTTCTGCTCTGTGTATGAATCATCCCGAGTCAACGGGCGCTCAGCGGGCGTATGAAAAAATACGGACTGTATATGGACGTGTTTCACTTCGGAAGACGCTCGCTATGAAAAAAAATGAAAGAAAATGGATGACATCACAACAGATCACATCGGGAGGGTGAATGGATACTATGACTAAGTCAGTTCACGATGAGGCGAGTGCACTGAGAGACTTTCTTCTCGGCTCATGAATCATTTTTCCGATGGATGGAATCGTGTAAATGTCAGCAAGCGCTTGATTTCCATACGATGTATGCAACTCACCAAGCCAACCAGCCTCAAGTTTTGTCCTTTTCCTTTTACATCCCGAGAACAACAACACACAGAAGCTAGTCAAGTCCTCTTCTCTGTATGAAGAGTCAACTCTGTATGCACAGTTTACTTTAATTTCATATTATGAAATCCATATGCCATTCCCATCTTTGTATAGTTTGAGAAACCAAGCTCAAAATGTAAGTTTTCTGGTTTTCTCGTCTAATTCTAATCGCTCCGTGAAAATGCAGGGAACCCGCTACAATAACAATAAAAGGGCAAAATGTAATATTTCGTGCTAAAGCCACATAGAGCAGAAGGGCAGAAAACAGATAGAACAAGTCTTTCACTCGAATGCATCAATGTGGAGGTGTAGCACATCAGGATTAAAATCAGGATCCCCCTGGACAACGCAGGCGAGCTACTGTCTTGTCTTTTTCCTATCAAACTGAGAGAACCCCATCACTCCTCGTGATTACTTTTTGTCTCAGTTGCATGATGCATTCTTTCTGGCCACTCAAAACAACCTGAATTATGACAAGGCGTAAAAACCGAAGCTCTATCGTTCATCCTGGATTTAATGCATAATCCGCTCCTCCAACTGTTCCTCATTTTTCCTGGTAGTGGTGTACATATAATTCAAATAAAGTGAAATCCTTCCAGCTTTCCTTTCCTGACCTTAACTTACTTTTAAACGTTATATCTAAAGAGTAACTCCTATTATTAGTTTAATATTCAGTCAATTCTCATGCATTGGAATTGTTGACATGACCAGATGTATAACTTTTTATTAAAACATTATTCCTATATTTTATATTCTAGTTGCTATCATCAACATCACGCGAGTTCCGATCAGGTGCCAAACCAAAGTCAAGATTTTGAGCTCACTCAAACTCACCACAAGTGAGTAGACAAAAAGTAAAGCTTATGAAACTGATAAAGTCGAACAGGAAAAATCACCGGTCGAATTTTGAAACAGTGGGAGAAGGAAAGAAGAAGAAACTGTATCAGGATGGGAGGTAAAGTTCACTCACAAAGTGAGGAGAAGCTGAGGAAAAGATAGTTTGTCTAAAAACTCAGTAGCTTAATAGCTTTTCCACATTTTTATCACGAAAATGGATCGAGAAACATTTCTCGATGACGGGAAAGACAGGGAAGCCGATTGTAACACAGAGAATAAAGTAAGTGAGGGAGGGAGATCGACTTTTTTTAAAAAAACCTGAACGAAAAGCTCTGACTCTGGCTGTGAGTCTTGACAAGAAGGTGAGATATGTAACCACTACGAACACTTGGAAACGAGCAAGCATCATCCTACTGCCCTTCCTTTGATTTTTTTGCTTACATGATTCTCTTGCATGCTTTTCTGAACTGAATTACATCATTGTTCGTGAGCAGAGGGAAGAGATGTGTTCTGTGTGTCTCGAACTTCACGATTTAATCAGACACAAGTCGAGTCGAATACACTCAACTTTTGCTTATTGAGAAGCTTCAAACTGAAATTAAATGAGGATTCATATTTTCCTAGCTTTCCGAGTTCCAGCCTCTTCGAACAACACATGCATTGTGTTATCTAGCAGTTTTCAAACTATTAAATTCTGTAAGCCAAAAAGGTACTCGAAGACTTCATTAAATTTACTCTTTTCCATCTCCTAGGTCTTGATGCTTTTGTGTATTTTCATGTCTGTGAATATTATTAATTAATTTATGTCATTAAAGTCGCAATGTTGTGCCTACGCAAAAATTTTAGCGAGCGGAACTGTTGTGAGAGCAATTAGAAGAAATTGCTTCTTAATGCAGGGAAAACTCATCGGCACACATATACTCCAAAAAGTCGGAAGTGGATTTAATATGACGAGGACCTATGAATAATTCATATCTGGAGCAAATTGAAGATTTTTTCCCAGAGTTAGTAGCAGTCAGGAGTCGCTACTCTAATAAACTACAGCTCAACAAAAGCTTTCTTCATGAGTGAAGGAAAAGGGAAAAAAATACAAATCAGTAGTTGTAGCGACGAAGTGGTGGAAGAGCACCAGGGCTGTGGAAATGAATGAATGAACTCATATTGTATTCTAATAAAGCTCCTTTGTTCTACTTTCTCTGGTTTCTTTTCGTCTTCCATCTCATTCTGATGGGAAGTCCGATAAGAGTCACTGCACTGTACTATCACATAAGACCAGATTTAAGTCGCTACAATGCAATGCAATGGCGTGCGTAAGTGGGGAACCCACTTACTTGTCGACCGTATATTTCCCATTCAAAGATCCTCAAAGAATACTAAGAAGACTAGAAAAAACCTTATTTAATATTTTCACATGGCTGCTGTGCTGTTCAACATGTTGAAAGTTGGGTCAGACTTTTTGTACAAAACCAAATGGGCAAAGATGACGAAGGTTGAATTGTCGGAGTCGGAGTTCTGAGACAATCTCCCGTGTATCTGAAAGTGGACGTGCGTTGCCAAGAAGAGTGTTCCCCGTCTCGTACATCATCATTACGAGCTTTGTATTCAGTATTGTATCTCCGGAACATTAGTGGATTCTTCACGATGCATTTTATTACGTGTGATTACACGCCTGGTTACCTTTCGAGCCCTTTCTTTTTTGTTCTTGACTTGTTGTTGTTAGTCGTTTGAGTGCCTGATGGACGCATCTGGAAGGTGCCATCATCACCAGGAACCCTTCTCCAATCCGTACACTACACACACTTGTGTGTGTTGTGTGTGTTACTCATCCTATTTGTGCATTCTTGTCCTCACAGTCTCATCTAGACTTTGTAATATTTGCCGGGCATGTGAATGTGAACACAATGACTGTTTTACGTACTATATAAGAATAATGCTCTGGTCACCACTTTGTCTTCCCGTAGTAGATAATTTAAATTTTGATTTGACTTTACAAGTCCGACGGGTTCTTCATTTCTTTTGAATGTGTCTTTGTTTTCCGTTACTCCGCAGCAGGTTACTGCAGCACCGAAAACTTAAAGCACGCATATGTATATACACTAACTACACACTTATTTTCATTAAAGGAGTCTCATTCAACTTCCATTTTGCGTCATTTGAATTAGTAGTCAGGAGAGAGAGGGACGTACACACAAAAGCTACAACACAAAACATTATGACGTGTAAGTGCAATAAGCATTTTCGTGGATTTTTTGAGCTTTGCAATGTCAGAAAACAGGAAAAAAAACGCGCAAAAAACGAATACGGTAAGTCAAGAGGTTTGATTTGATAACAGTGATTTTATGCAGGTAATTGTGGGTTCTTCCATTGCTCAAATCTTGGAATTACATAGTGTATAGTCATCTTCACGAATTGCACATTGCACGGGAGGCAGTATCTTTTTTGAGGGAAAGAATTGGAAAATCAAGTTCCAATAGTAATTTCCCTTTGGCATGCAACCTGTAAAAGCTCCAGCGGTCTCATGCAGAGAAAAGTGCCAGTTCGAGAAAAACGTTATTAGTTTGATACGTGATGTAATTCAACTGAAGAGAAAACTTCTACCCAAGAAAGTCTCGATGCCACTGGACCTATCAGAATAGTCAGTTCCCGTGTTTTGTACTTATGGGGAAATGTGACACGACGAGGACTTTAGTGTTTTTTCTTCTGGAGGACTCAAGACCTTTCGCTTTTCACCCCAGGTTTTGACATTTTGACAAAGTTTGTCCTCCTATCTTTAAGTGTCAAAAGGACAAGTGCAGTAGAAATCAACATATCAAATGTCACACAAAAACAACCAAGGGACTCAAAGGGTCTAAAGGCTGGAATAAATGATTATCCCTAACATTTTTATCGTCACATGCTTAGTCATCGAGCATGAAAAACATCACATCCCCTTCTTCTGCATCTTTCGTTATTAATATTTTAGTTTTTTTGTAAACCTTACCTACACATATTACATTATACTAAAAAATGCTAGAAATCTAACTCGAAATGAAACTTGAAACCAGAAAATGTCAAGTGAAGCTTTCATATCAAACTTTGAACCAGTGACATTGAAAGCTTTAATTCATAGACATGAGATGGGAGATTTGGTCCAGTCTCTTGAGAAAAAACTTGATGGGTCCTTGTTTATAAAACAAAACTGTAGGTTTGTACAGAATGAGAATCTAACAAAATGAAATAAAAACTTATTTTTTTCGCAGACTTGTGTGAGAATTTTGTTAATTACAATACAAACAAGATGAGGACTTTGCTTGCTTTCTAAAAAAATATACTGGCACAAGATTGTTTTATGCTCACAGTCAAGTTTACGAGCAGTCGTTATGGATTTGTGAAGGACAGTCATGAACACGACACGAGTAATATTTTGGAAGGTCTTGAATACTTTTAATAGTTCTTCCGAATGAATTCAACAGTTAAGGGAAGAAGTCTATCAACTTCCCATTATTCATAATTACGAGATTTATAACAGCAGCAGTTGTGATGCAGACTTCTCCTGTGCTGTGACTGAGACTCAGTTTTATATTCGTTATTATTACAGTGGCTATTGAATTTTTTGTGTGCTACTCAGTCAATAATTATTGTTGGTAAAACAAACGACTTTAACAAACAAAGCCTGAAGTGGGAAATCCTCACGAAAAGGAAAGCGTCCTTGACGAAGCCTAAGGTCGTGAAGCACTTCCCGTAGTTAATTGTTCCTCTGAAGAGAGTTTAATATCACCAAATCATGGATAATTGACCTCAAGACGGGAAGATGATGCTACACTGAATTGTCTGATTGCCAGTAGAGCTATCCTTCCATGCTGTAGTCAGTAGTTGAACTGAAGGAAAGTAGTTAGACAACTTCCTCAGGAGTAAGAAGCCTTATCTCCCACCGACTTCAATGAGTCCCTGGAGCAGAGTCGGATTTGGAATAATAATTACACTTGTACACATTATTACAACCTTTTCATCTTTATTACACAAAAAGCTGTTCATGCCTACAACAACTCTTGTAGGCGCCATTTATTGCCCCATTGCACTTTTTGTCCAAGTCATAATCTCTGCTGGAGAAATGATCACATCACCGCTCACCACTGGGATCAGCTTCATTTATCTGTTTTTCATAAAACGAATGGACGATTCCTCACAACAAAACCACAATCTAATTTAACTTGTATAGCAAACAAGAATTTTTTGTCGAAATTAGCATTTTTTCACCTGCCTTGTTACATTATTTATTTACTCTACATTTTAAGATATCCTCCTTTCGCTTCTTTTTATAAGATCAAACAGAAGCCAGGTGAGGAAGCAGCAACGTTTCATAGAAAGGATGGAGGCAGATAACCAATTACCATCATCACAAGCAGTTCGAATACGATTATAATGTAGTAATTCTCTTTGAGTTCACCGGAGCAAATGGGGACGACACACCAGCGGTCGACAGGTCAGTTGAGAAAAGTGAAGATCGACAACTTTTTGAGGTGCATTGAAACTGCAATGCAGTCATTATATTAGCTTGCTGTACTGCTGTAAGTGCCTGTATACATGGATTCACTATTAACATCTTTTGGTATATTCTAATGTGCCATTGCACCAGTGCTCTGCAACACAAAGAATTGCCGACGAAGGCGGAGAAAAGGATGTTTGTCCGGCTACTGCATCTTGTGTAAATGATGACCGCGGTTGTACATCTGCTCGGCAGGTCATCATCTTAAAGAGGATGATGGGCAAGAAAAGCCGACTTTATGTAAGACTTTGTCTTGCAGTTCACAAGTGATCCTCTAATCTACTAACCATTGTTTTGTCCGCATAATTGCGACTGCAACGCGACTCTTCTCCTGAAACAATACTTGATACGTAATCCAAACAGATTGTAAATATTCTTACGTTGCCCTTCTTTTTGTGTCCATTTACAAAAGCATTTATCCACTAAGCAAACTGCATGCGCTTCGACAAGCTGAAAACAAAGCTGAATCCTCGCCGTTGTTTGTTTCTTCAGTCAAAAAGAGTATCTTTGTTTCGTCATGATGGCATTAAATTACAGACAAGCGATCCAGCCAATATTCAATTTTTGATCAACTGAAACTCTACCGATTGCAAAAATGAGGCCCGCGATGACAATAAAAATACTTTCCAGATGATTCACAATGTAGTGTAACAGTAGAATTTCGAATGATTGTTTGTTGTTGATCGTATTGAGCAGTTTAGTCATGTCATATCATTGAACAATATCGTTCCAGCCTTCCAGTTGAATAATATAAAGTTGATACTGCGCACAATGCAAGTCATCCTTATTTTTAACTGTTGTTCACACATTCAGTTCCGCACAGCAGGATTATGCTAATGAATGACGTATTGTCCTAAATCATTTATGCTCATGTATATCATTTTACGGTTATTACGGACATTTCTTATGTCAGAACACGAGTTAATGTGAAATTTTATCTGTCGATTCGTAGAAAGGATTCAGCTGGAATTTTTCATTAGCTTTTAGCATTATAATTGTAACGGAATATGAAATGTACATATTTAGTTTCTGACTTGTGATCTGTGAGTCTCTGAGTCATCGTGTAATTCTATTCTAAATTCTAACGAATCGCCTAAAAAAGAATAAATCTGCGTTTTGCATATAATATTGACTGAGAACGGAACTTTTAAAATTATGGGTTGTCGAGAATCGGACTTTGGTAACGAATCGTAGTGAATGAAGTTATATATTGGATTGGCTTAATAATGGATTGTCATCCTCTGATAAAGTTTAATCTTCTAAGCGAAGTTGATGATGAAGTAAGGGCTGACTTGGCAATTTCGTTCTTCGTTCTTCGGCAATTCTTGAGATACGGAAGATGGGAAGGAACTCCCAAATACAGCGTAACTTTTGAAGACAAAACAAAACGATGTACACGTAAGCGACAGTACATGTATAGTATTGTATGTAGTACAAGAAGAGTTTTGAGCGAAACTAACTGCCAGTTTGTCGGATGACATGACGTTGTTGGTAAAAGAGAGCTAATTGGTAGCGGAAGTGTTGAGAAATCCACACGGGATTACGTAGCCGTAATCAAATTAAGGCTTCAAATTAGTCGCATCCTGCATTAGAGCATAAGCCCATCATTCATAATCAGGCAATAGTGGGCCCCAAACTCATCCACATCCCATCATCAATTTTCCACCCTATCAATCATTCGGAAGTTGAAAGGACGCCTCGTTTTGCGTGTTGTGCATCCCCTCGTCGTCACTTTTCGAAAAACCTTATCTAAAACAAAAGCAGGAACATGCACTTCTTTTAAAAGGCATTAAGGCCGAGGGCGTGTGACATCACACGAAAGTAAGTAGTGCACCAGGTCCACACCACTTGCTCCCAGACGAAACAGATTTTAATGTGATGAATCTTCTTTCCGAGTTGCATTCATTGCATCGATTGCATGCAAACTCAGCTGCAAATGCACTGCAGGACTGCAGTGTTCTTCCTGTAACATAATATAATGCTTTGTTGAGAGATGCATTTGGGGTGCAACCCCTCTAAAAATAGGATTTCAATTTCCATTCCCACTTCATTCATTTTCATTAGAATCCCATTTGCAGCTCTTCATGCTGGTGGCAAAGAGGGGATGCAAGTGTACATCTGAGGAAGTCACGAGGAAAAAATCTCAGGTGAAATCAAATTAATCACAGTTTGACAGTCACAGTAATGAGCCTGCCTTCCTGCCACCACTGCTGTGTACAGCAATCAGATCCAAATGCATTTGCATCTCTGCGCTTTTATTATTAGATGTCCTTAGTCAGGTCTCATTTCTTATCCCCACACCACATCGCCCATCACATCTGCCGTGCCGACATTCACATCAAGTCACTATTGTGCCTACTCACTCGTTTGTTCGTTTCGTTACCGCACCACCTTCATCAGTTCAAGTTCAAAAAATGTACTTTTAATGTGATATATGCACTCAACTTCCAAGATCCGTCGTGTACCACAAGTTCCTTTCTCCTCCATGCACTTGGACTACCGACAAGAATCAAGACAAGACACGCAGATCTCCAACGACGAGGAAGACGCAACATCAAAAAATGACGCCATGTACCTAAATTACTTGCTATTGTCAATGTCAGTTCATGATGTCTCAGGTG
>JABASF010000826.1:0-31260 GCA_019776145.1 Harlomillsia oculata
TCAAAGTAAGTCGGTGGTTCATTGGCATTCGACTACTGACGAAGCTGTACTCCTATCAGGAGAATTACAAATGGGTTAACCATTTGTTTTATTTAATTGCAAAGCCCTTTGAACATGGTGCTTTGAAGCAACCAACAAATCTGAGAGCAAATGCAAGGAATCTCGAACACCATTAAATCACCTCAAAACCAGTAAGTGCAGTGGTATGAAGTCAGAAAAGGTTATACACATCCAATATAACAAAAAAGACAAACAGAAGAAAGGCGTTTCAATATGCTGCACGTTTATTTCAACTAGTCTCTGAAATTAAAAGTAGTACCACTACTCCACATCAAAGGTGTAGTGGTAGCATAGAAAAAACGTAATGCTTATGCTACTCTGTTGCGATATGGGATATCAGAGAGGTAGGAGTAGGTCTAATGAATTCGCATCCCGAATCCGCAGAACCGCATAACATATTTATGGAGTATTTGCTCATCAAGATTAACTCGGAGATTCACATGTAAACCCACAATCATGAGCTTTGTTAGTGGCACTTGTCAGTCTTTCACCAGGTCCCTTCGAAACCACACGTCCATAGGGCTTTGCAATTAAATAAAACAAATGGTTAACCCATTTGTAATTCTCCTGATAGGAGTACAGCTTCGTCAGTAGTCGAATGCCAATGAACCACCGACTTACTTTGAAAATGTTCTAATTCCAATGCGATGCGGGTTTGAATAGAACACAAAAGTATTATCTTAAACAAGATGAGAAAAGTGGTCAATGAAATGAGTGTACTATCAATCTATCAACCCATCGATATATAAAAGCGAAATAATCGTGTCTCACTGAAAGTGCACGATATTCAGAAGTTCAAACGAGCTCAACTCGGCTTGATTGTGACTTACTATATTACAACGCTGTGTAGTAAACGGCAGCATTCTTTTAGTGAACCATAATTACTGTTATAGTTACCAAAAGGTATTTGCTCAACCCATCATCACGATGATGTCTTAAAACAATATGGTTAATGCTATTTGAGAGGTTGGAACAATGAAGAAGACAACTTACCAGAATCATGCTGTGCGTGATCAGGAGCTCTTCCCATGACAGAGGTTCGCTTGGACGGCATTGGTAACGATGGTTTGGGTCGACTCTGCATTGCAGCCAGAGCTTGCTGCACCGCTTCCTGACGCACCTCTGCAATAAATCAAAATTTTCGAATAAATCACTGTACCAATATTTAGGAAAGACTCATGACAAACGCACTCTCCTAACATCCCGCATCATTTCATGGCACCTTTATAACTATAGGTTTTAAGAGAAAAAGTCACTTCAGTTGGTCACTTACGACTACGATAGACAAAAAGTCTTATGTTCCGATCAAAATTGAAAATGCCCAATGAACTATAGTAGCGCAGTTGCTCATACCGTCATACCACATACCACATTCCCCATTAACGACCACGACAAAGAACAAAGGTATACTATTAATTTATTATGTGAAATGTGACTGTAAAAAATGAAAGTCATTGTCAAAAACACATTCGTTAGCTTTGGGCTTAAGCCAGACCATTCTTTCAAATACACACAAGGCCTAAATCAATCCACGGTATTCAAAATGAAGGAGGACAATGGGTGTCCAACTGTACAATAGCTATTCTTGCGCTAATACGTTTCTGTCGCCAAATACGTACCTTACTATAATATAACCCACGAACTCAATGTCTTATTATCACACTAACTTCGTTTTCAAACAAAGATTTATGCACACAGTCGATCCATTGCCGACTGAGAAAGTTTATTTTCATAAAGCACAAGCACAACATCCCAAAGCAATGGAATAGAATGACGTGGCCAAACATGACCATGTCCAGTCAGCGCTCAATGAGCGTGGCAAACTGGCTTGTGCCAATTTCCATCAAACAATGAATATTTTGTCAATACCTAGGAGAAATGAAAATAGCGCATTGAAACAGTCAAACACAGATGATTCATATTTGTTCTATAATGAATACAGCATGACCTAAATTAGAACTTAAACATGTTACAATGTTACAAACGCTACCCAAATTCTATACAAACAGAAATCATAGAAAACCAAAATTAATAGCTTTTAAAATGATAAAGCATCAATTCAGTATTCTCATTTTCTCATACAATTCATGAACGCATTATTTTGCCGTAGGAATCCGCAAAATAATGATTTTATCACCAGTTGCTTAGTAAACCTTCGCAGAGTTTGGTTTATATTTTTTAAAATGTAAGTCAGAAAGAGAGACGGTTGTGACTTGTGACCTATTAAAAAGACATCAACAGGATGCTCCGCACCACTCAGCTATCAAGTGGAATTGTACAAAAACGTTAATGGAAGTTGAAAGCCGTACTGTACACCGTCAAATGAACAAAACGTTATCTCATTTGAAGCCTCGAGGGTGAAAAGAATGAGAAATTCAGAAGCAACGCCACGTCTGTTCTGATTCACTCTCAAGAATACCAATAGGAATCAGTCCAGTTCACACATGTGACCAACTCTGTGGCCTTTTACCATGCTTTAATGGCACATGAACCTTCTAAAAAGTGACAATGAAAAAACTCAACCCTCCTAAAAGGCTGTAGAAAAGAAGCAGCAGTGCTATTAAATGGAAAGCAAATGGGGAACAAATGAAAAAATGGAGGATTGATGTGACCAGCCTCAACCATGTGGAAGTCATCACCATTTTCAACTCCTTCTTTGCCGATTTAATACACAATCCGATCGTCCTTCCGAAGACTGTGCTGTCTGCCTAAAATCCGTTTTTTCGTTGCAAATATTATTCCAATTTCAACTACTAAAACTGTGTGTCCACGGAAGTGCACGGAACGACTGCTATCAGACCAATACCTAAGCAACGCCGTCTGAAAGAAAATTCCATTGTCACTAAATAAGTGTGTTCAAATCTTACGGTCTCTGTCTACAATTTCAATCTATTTCAAAAATACTTTCCATGATGTACGCCTAAGGCACAGAGAAATTGTCATTAGTGTAATTCCGGCATTCCGGGAAGGATTTTCCGAGAAAGTTTAAAATATCCACGAAGTAAATCAAAAGCAAATTAGATAAGCGAAGCATAAAACAAAAATTCTCATTAAAAATGGAATGAATCTATCGAAATCGAAACGCAGTGATACAAAAACAAAATACTTGGAGCCGAACATCAAATACGTCTCGTGAACAAACATTTTGTGGTACTTATACGGCATTACGTTTGAATTGAAAATGAAATGAATACAGAAAAAGTAAAATTGAAAAAAAAAGTGATTAGTATTCTTTTGGAATGGAATTGCTTCTCCAACTTGTCACATGAAGTATATCAGCCATAAAATACCGCTGGATGCAATTATTACCCTTACTTCGGAACATTTGTCAATGAAGTTGCCATTTCTTGGCTGTACAATTCGTTATAACGTGAAAAAGAGAATAATTGTGCAATGTTTTGAAAAATACCAAAAAATGCCTGGAAATAAATAGCAATTCTAGAAACAGCTAGTTACAGGCATAGGCAGGGGTACGCAAACCCAAAGCAATCTTTAAGCAGAATTTCCCTGCTTTTTGTCTTCAATTTCCAAGTTCGTTCATAGCGAAAACAGAGGAGACAGAGTATTTTTTCATGTAGAAGCCGACAAAGCCAAGAGAATTTCTACATTCAAAGAAAACCTAGCGACTCTTTGAAAAATGTGCCTGCCTTACGAAGAGAAGACACATGCGACGGCCACTTATGGCACATGTAGCGCAAGCTAGAAAGAATCGTGGAAAACTGTACGCTCCCAAAATCCTTCTTTAAAGAGCACATCTCTATATTCAGGACACATCACCTTGTGCCTTCTACTTTATCGCGTCCGCCTCCTTTTTCCTTTATTTCTTTTGCAATGAATACGGCGTTTCGCGTTTCATTCACTCCTTGTTCTCACATGATATCCTCAAGAAATTGTCAAAATTGACTTCTCCTCCTTCTTAGCAAAACATCTCTATACACCTCAAAGTTGGTAGGCTTAAAGACCTAATGTACGCATTCATAAACGAAAAAATGACTATAATTAACGGATTCGTTTGACAGTTCACGCAGACAAACTACCAAGCTGTAAATTACGACACGATGCCAATATGCAATGTAGTAATCAGTTGAACCTACACGAAAAAACGGAAAAAGACATTACTAGAAGTAACTATAGTACGTACACGTCTACTCTCTGTCTTAGATCTTAGAATCGTAATCACCCATGCCTTTTGAACTCTTCAATTCTTTACAATTTACACTGTTGTTTTGACTTCAAAAACATGACGAAATAATTGGTTAATTACACAATTTTTCAAAAACGTCTACGGGTGGTCCATTATTTTTTTGCATGCAACATTAGTCGAACATGAATCAACACAAAAGTTTGGTACACGTACCTGAATGATATCGGCTCTCATTCCTTGTCAATCTCCGATGAGCTCTTCGCTTCGCACGAGTGCTCGGACTAGCGGAGCCCTCATTAGGCTTTGGTGCTGTCAAAGCAAAGTACCAAATATAACGTTACGTCTCATTATCAAATTCAGCAAACCAAAAACTATGCGTCAAGTCCAGCAATTTCCTTTCCCGCATTCCTTATTTCCTCTCAAATTCTTGTGCACGCGAGAAGGGAAATCTAAGTCACAAAGCAATTTACTGCCAAAGGAAAACTTACTCGACTGTGTCGAAAATGAAGATCACAATACAAAGCAAAGCCCTCCAGTAAACTAAACTCAAAGACTACGTACAACGGAGCCTTTCAAAACCTCTTTGAACATGCGTTAAAATTAACCAGCAAATCCGAACTTGACGCAGTCATTCGTAAAATTAGATACAACTTGAATTCCACATTTGAATTGAAGTTTCATCGTTTTCAATTGAAATAAATTTGAAAAATCGAGGGAAAAAAGAAGTGTAGACTTACCAAGTGCTTGCTTAGGAATATAAGGTGCTAAGATCCTGGTACGCTTCTTTTCATACCCCTTTTGGGTAATATCACCTGAAAATAAATTACATCAATTAAGACAGGAATGACGTAAATATATTGATAACACAATGCACGATATTTCATCCTCAATTCTCATTTATTTACTCTCATACATAAACTTCGATAAAGTTGCTTGCACGTCCTAAGGACTATAAATATGATTCATTCTAATGGTTAAATGATTAAATACCACACCACGTCAATGCAAGTTCATCTTCAAGAAACCATCAATTCCGCCCGTTTATACTCTCATAGCGCAGTTACCTATGCTACACCTAATTTCTTTCGGTCTTTAAGTCAATGATTTACGCAGTGACATTATGGTGAAGAGAATTTCCATGTAATAGCAAGGAATACATAATGCACTCGACTTATGAGGGTACAAGGGTCATGATATGACTGAATGTGTGGTTTCTGCAATGAGAAGACCGATGATTATGTTTAGTAGATTGGGTCCACAAATAAATTTGTCAGATTCAATGCCTGAAAATACCTGGATACAGAATGATGCAAATATGAAAAAGACGAGGCCGAATATGAAAGGGAAAGCTTTTTGAGCAAATAGAGCGCAATGGGAATGGGCGCCCCATTGAAATAAATCATGTAAAGGAAGGCGACCATAAGAGAGTCAGCATTGAGTATAAAAGCGTAGCAGTAGTATTCACTTTAAGCCAAAGACTCATATGCCTCAAGACATAAACTTTAGCGACAGAAAGAAAAAGTGCCACAATAAACGTCACATGTTTCCTCGCGTATACCCAGGGTCTACACGTTATTCTTATGCGCAGTTTTCGTAAAAAATACCTCACACCAGCGAAAAACAGCTCACTAAAAATCCAACACAATCAATGTGAACGAAAAAGCTTCTTCAAAATTACTGAACTCCTAGTCTTTTCAATTTCCACATATTTCATCTAAACGGTAACAGATTTTCTCAAAGATTACCTTACAAGCATTCAGCAAGTAAAATTAGATATTCGATTTCCAATGCTTGTATTTCACACCGCCTGAGCAAACCTTTTCTGCTAAGGATGTTCCTCCCTTTATGAAATGGGGAAGAACAAAATACGACGGAAATACCACCAAACAATGAAAGTGAACACCGAGAAGCCGATGAGAAAATCGAGAAGAAAGGAGCATGCCGTGATCCAAAGACATTGAAGAAGCTGTTTTGTGAGAACTATTTTAGCTTTAGGTTATGCCTGCCATGCCACTGCTTAGATCTCCGATTATAAGAAAGATGCGTTGACTTTGATCTAACAAGGTTACCGTGACGTGCAAAATGATTAGAGGAAATGGAAAGGAATGTCAAAGACAGGTCTTCTCTTCCACGCAGAAAGAATGTCAAAAGTGCCTGGAGAAATGGTCGATTGGGAATACTAAAGAAATACTGCTGAAGAGGGTCGTCTAATCAAGACGAAATGACTTGCCATCTTTCCTGTATAGTACCATTCCTCTTGCAAGCCACTCTGTGAAAGTCTTCAACATTTCAACACATTTAATGCAATCGAGTACGTCAAAAATTGCAAATCCTTTTGTCGTAAAGTAGGTACGGATATTACATTTTACATTATCCTACTTTTTACGTCAGGTATAGTAGAAAATGCTATCTATAATATAATATAATTTATATAATATAGTGCACCTTTCTTTTTCGTATGTTCGTAAAATGAGTTTTTCATACTTTTAACTTGGAAAATATGAACGAAAATCTATAATATAACGTCATTCAATCTCAAGTCAGTGTTTTTGCATCATTGTGTATAAAGCACTTGACTTGTTATATAAATCTACGTTTCAAACCTTGATTGAATTCTTCCTGAGAAACCAAAATTCTACCGTGCAATATGTTTGAGAAGCAAAAATGGAGATAATATTTTCAAAATTGTATAACGTAAATTTTCCTGTAAGACAATTTTTAGAGTTCATGGCAGGCTTTCATACGACATATCCAATAAGCAAAAGCGAGTCAATCTCATAGTTGAGCTTTGTGTGCTACAAGTAGAATACCGACACATTTCTTCATGCAGCAGCGTTGGAACAAAAGACATTCTGGACCATGCACTTATCTCTTCATTCTCAAGTGCTACACTTTGCTACTCCATATGATGATTCTCAATATCTCAATAAAAGATAAGAACGACGGGTCGGAATAATAGAAGTGCTGGCGTCCTAAAAGGATAGTATATATGGTTTCAGCCCCAAAAAGCGCACTTCAATACATTCCTCTTAGCAGAAATCCTCCAAAAAACTACTCGTTCCTCCACTTCTGCGGAGATTCGAACGAAAAAGATGTCGACTTTTGCTTGTAAAAGTGCATAGTGTATAACACAAAGCCACAGCTTCATGTATCCGCAGTTGTAAGGGTAAATACGTTTGCAGTCATTCTTGGAGAAAAGGCAAGAAAGCGCAGATTCACTTTCAGCTCAACCAAAGCAAGTATAACATTAGCCAAGCCAAGCGTGGAAAAACATACGCATCTTCTGTAACTGGAAAGGAGGCTACAGAACAAACAATAGTCAACGTTACGATTTCAGTGCTCAAATGTCCTTTGAAGACTTTAACTCCACTTTAGTAATTCCAAAAAGAATCGTATTGGAAGCAATAAATCGTTTCGTATGAATTCCGCTTCTATTACATCGCATAATTAAAAGTTTGCAATTTCTGTAAAATCCAAATTATCGCTTGAAAAGCGAATTGAGAAATCTAACCAATGGGTTAATAATGTAGAAACTAATATATTGACAAAACCAAACATGTCAAATCCGAAGGAAACATCGACGGAGTACAATGAAGAAAGTTTTGAGGTCAAATACTAAAGCCTATTCTTTGGAATTTAGAGGCACTATTAGGAATACAATGCAGATTCACAGATTAAGTAGATATATATATATATGATCCAAAGCCAATTGAAACTGCGCTCAGAATAGCCATGAAAGTTTCGCAACCTACTCAATGTAAGCAATCACCTCAAGATGCAATTAGGAACGGCTATGAGAAACAGTCAGCAACTGTGGTATTAACATTGCCTAATAAACTGCGATCCATGTACGTATATGGGACCTAAGGGAATGCTTGGGAAAGGCTAAGTTTTCAACTTTACATTATGTTCACCGCCGGAACTGCTGTAGTCAAACTAGTATATTATATATTACGCAAAGGAAGAAGTTCCTTTCATTTTCATACCTCCATTTATGACATGTGTGGCACGGTGGCACCTACGTGAAAAGTTTATTCACTCGCGCCTCATTAAATTGAGTTTTGATATTCACATAAGAGGATTTGTTCCAAATTCAATTCTGGAGCAGACTTGCATTACATGCACGACTTACAACTAAGTTACAGTGATCCGAAGGAGCTATTAATATTCTACGAATCACCTGCAGAATTCCAAGAGGACCGTTTCCTCTTTTAGTAGTGGAAAGCACAGAAACGTTCCACAGGGAAGAGTGACAAATTAAAACTGCTACCAGTCTTCCATTTTGACAACCGTATAAGCCTTCTGGCATTAAGTCACATCTAGAAGCCCACATCAATTAAACGAAAGCATGGTAGTAACTTCTAGAATTTGTAATTTAGGTCAGGAATACAAGAAATTAAATCCTGTCGCTAAGTACTTGTCAGTATAAACAGCAATGCGCAGTGTTAGGAACGACAATTTCGAAGAAGTGGTCATAATATACCATAGTATATATATAGTAGAACTAATGTATTGTAATACCGTGACGGTGGTGAACTCATATACGTAAGCTCCATGCAATAACTTTTACTTCGTTCTTTCTCTTACCAACGCTGAGAGTGCTGATATCTTCATCACTGGAACAGCGTTCAATCTTTGTATCTTCCAACTCTTGTAGCCATCTGTAAAGCTCTTCCAAATCAACCCAATTATCACCAGAACAATTACTATTTCTCTGAGGTATTGTCGGAACTTCTGAAGGCGTTTGACGACTTCCTTGCAAATTGGACACTATTCGCGGAGGCAATGACACAGGATTAGGAGTCCAACGTGAAAACGACGGTTCTGTCAAACGATGGTTTTGAGGAAGTACTAGTTTGCGCTCGGGATTCCGGCTATATGGAGGACCAGCCCCATTCATTGCTGGAGAATTTCCGCTGTGCATTTCGTCGTCGTCCGTATAATCCAATAATACAATCCACTTTTTCACTATTCGTACAGCACCTTTATGCTGCTGAATCACTCAACACTTACTTTCAGTTAATCAAAGAGACACGTTCCTCCATCACCGATAGAACAAGTGGAAAGTCGGCTTCGGCGAGGAAGCTGACAGGAACAGCTTCTACTTTGCTTCAAACACGTGAAACTTTCGTTCACTCGAACGACAATGTAATGCATAGTATAGCACGTACAAATAACTAATACACTGACTTGCACTTGTGTGTTCCTCAAATGGGTGAAGTTCGATAGAGTGAGTTTAAAAGCTTCTTCCTTTTCTATTTCTAAATTTTTCTGTGCACTCTCAACAACTCACTCTCATTATAGAGGAAATACTATTATCAGGATTGAAGATAATGAATGCAGCCCCTGAATGTTGAATAATGACTGACTGAAGTTCCTATTTATACACCTTTCATGGTGGCTTGACTTACGCGGTATGCGAATGCACAACTTAGAAGCATTGTTTTTCTAGAACTCGGTATATATATTTATCGCCTCTTCAGTCTTTTACTTTACAGAAAACACGAACACAAATGAGCTTGTTATGTTAGCGTTGGAAGACGTGGCGTGAAACTTCGTTATGCCTTCAAATCCACCTTTCTTATTCAACTAACACGAGCTTCCAATAACACAGTAATTGAACACCTTTTTCAAGTGTAGATGCAAAATTCCTCTTTCTTCAAGTAAATAACTAGTAACACTAATATTTTTGTCCTGTTTGAAATGGACTTTGCAAAACGGAAAAAGTGAAACAGACAGTCAACGACTTTGCTCGTGCTCGTTGATGTTGGTGCGTTCCTGCGTTCCGTTCCTCACGCCGCATATCCGATACGCGTACACATCACAGATGTTGATGGCACAGGACACCACTTAGTTTGTACCGTTTGACTTGTTTCTACTTTACCAAATGTCCTGCATCAACAATAACACTCGCCTGAGTGCCTTTGTACGTTTGTACTCACCACACGTCCATATATGAATGCGAATGGACTTTACTATTGTCGAGTGAATTCTTCGTCAGTTGAGGAGGAAACTCTGGGTGGATAGCTGCCACTGCCACAACTGTCGGGAATGGCAGAAGGTAGATAAAACACGCCCTTGGACACAAAACTTTCCAGAAGTGGCAATCCAATGAATAAAATGTTATGGAAGTAACTCGGGTTAAGGTGAGACCGTTCGGAAGGAAATTGAGTTTCTAGCAACCTCTGGGTTTCTCGTGTTGTGAAATGTACCGAATTTTTGGCACAATAGCTCCGGCGAACTGCACACACATTAAATGCAACTACAACTTTTTCCACAATGACTGAAGTAAGAACGAGTTCAACGCTTTATGGAGGTAGCAGTTACGACTACACGAAGGACACACAGTGAGTACGAACAATCACAAAGGGCCAAATCCAAATGAAGGAAGCAAAGTGGTCATACGATGGTCTGGCGAGTTCCACGCGAGAGCCAACACCACTGAACACACGAACATAACTTTTTCAACATGGAGATGTTACAGTACTGTACGACAGTCGGTTGCAAAATTCATAGGGAGCGTTCAAGCTTAATAATCATCATCAAGGAGACCAGTTAAGAAACTTTTACTACGAGAGAAGGGAATAAAAAAGAAGGGAATGTGTGACTCTGGACGGTTCTTTGCCTGCTGACATCATCCCTCTCATCATCCCTAGTATTCAAAACTTCTAAAGTGAGAGGGAGAGCAAATAGCACTCACGTTAAGAAGTATAATAATTGTTTCTTACTCAATGGGCCTCCTTGGTGACAATTAATTATATCTTGTCTGCAATCTACGACCGTGAGCAGTCAGCCAATTTCTGTATGTTCACCAAATAAATTCTCTAGCTACACTAACAACTATCCTTATAAGGAATCCTATTTGCTCTGGTTTCAGCGTTTCAGTGGTTTCCTACTATTTATAATTCACAACAAAAAAAACCAAGGGTCAATTCGATCTTGAATGGTAATGGTCTCACAAAAAACTGTTTTCAATGTTCACAGATTACACACAAAAAGGAATGCGAAGCCAATATTACGTCTGCATGAGATCCTGCCGACAGAACGTGTGCATGTTTTTTTCTACACAAAGCGCCGCTTCAAAACAGTAGTCGCACCAAGTTGTACAATCTAAGCTTAACGAAGTACGAATGAAACATCTAACCCCTCGGAAGATGTGAACACTTATGAATCAAATAAAACCGAATGAAAACCTTATGGTTAGAAAGACGTTGTTGAGTAATACCAAGTTCTCAAATGGTCCAACCTTCTATGATATATGTCGTAGCTTTGCTTTGCGACCTCATAGTGCTATAATCCTACCCCTTATGCCTATATACTGATGGTCCACGAAAAAAAATCACAACAAGCTGTCTCATACAATGATGGCACATACTCATGTAACATTACAGTAATGAGTACTTGGTTGTACATACACGTTCACACACACCAGGATCACCAGCACATGGGCTAGGTCCATATGATCCAAATGCAAATTTTCATTCTCCACTCACATGCGAAAGTGCCTATGGCACGAAAAGTCTGAGCATAAGCGAGTCACTGATTCTTACTAAAGTACATGTTGAATGCTACATTCAATGCAAGGGAAACCTCTTGCTCAAACACCTGAAGAATTACCACTGTAATCACAGAACTGAATTTACACCACCAGCATCATGTTCAGTGATGTCTGTGACTCAACCGCCGGGTAAACGAAGAAGTCGAAGCATTATCAAATTTAATCCACCTACGGCCTAATAACAACACAACCACATACACAGCTCAAAATCAAAGACCACCACATTATTATTATAAACGTTTACCAAAGTACACATACGACTACGACGTTATGCTGAATGGAATTACTAACTGCAAGGATAAAGCATTACGAATTCATTCTCAGGCGTAGATTACCTATCCCTTATTTCTCTTCAAGTACACATTATTATGTATTTACGTACTGCGTAATCTATGCAATCCTCAAACTAGTACTATTCATTAGTTCTACTTGTCTAGCTGCAACAGAAACATGGTCCTCTTCCTGACATTTAATTAGGTTCAGTCCAGAAGATACAATTTACTCTTGGATCTAGTTTCAAGTTATTTGACAAGCCTCCAATCGGATCACCATGCCATGATGATGAATGAAATCTCGTACCTAATCAGATCGACGTCACATGCCATGCCTTTTGAAAAGTATCAGTAGCACTGTCACAGAGTATATGCTGCATCAACAAAATATCACACGAGTGATGATGAGTGAACTAAATTACTTCTTTCATTTTTTGTTCTTCAATAATTATCAAATTATTCAATTGAATCGCAAACAATTGCAAATTTTTCAAAAAGATTACTCATAAGTTTAAGATCTGAACTTTTTAAAAGTTATACTATACAAAAAATATTTAATATGAAACTGTCGACTGACGTTGAAAAGTTTGTTTAACTCAAGTACTGCGAACTCTCAAATATCCAGAGGAAGCTCATGTGACATAAATGGATGAGCTTTAAGTTAGTTAGTTGTAGTATATATCCCATAACATCTTTCTTTAGGAAGCAAGAGAAAATATCACGAAAATCTCTCACGCATCAATTTAAGTAATAATTAGAAGCACAGTCAAGTAGTATGAATTGAAAGTTATCCTTTCTTTCATTCATGGTGCTGTGACCGGATCACGTTTCTAAACAATATGCTATGTTGATCTTCTAAAGTTGGTGAGATAGGTTCAAACCTTCAACCTGATGCACGTAACAAGAAGAAATAAAACCCACTCTGCAACCAAACCCACAATAAATTCAAGTGATAAAAACCACGCACTGGATTGTGGTCCCTAATAAAATATACCAATCCCTCTGGCAAGAAGAGATCATTCTGCAGGTCCTGTCAAGCAATCCTATGCTATCCAGCAAGTTGGCCAGTCTATTTGGCACCGTTTTTAAATTTACTAGAACTAACTAGAACTAGAGTCTATTGTTGGTCACTGGTGCAGAACTATTATTATTCGTATAAATGCTCCTTCAAGTCATTTCACACATAAAGAAAATGAAATGACACGTTACAAAAGCGGAACCACATATTATGCACTATAGTGCAGTTGTGCAGTCATTACCTTGTATTGTACAAGTTCGTGTAACGTGAGAGCATAACGCCTGCACTTAGCAAAGTTTGTCGCACACTACAAGCCCGTCGTCATAACTTGAACGTATCTTCGCTGATCTCTATACGCTGAAGCCAGTTTCCGTGAATGTCATATAAATGTCCTCTCCGCCTATTTTACACACCTCCAAACCTTCAGCTGTAAACGTCAATCAGCACTGCACTGAGAACGAGATGACAATTATTTTCATCCGTCACGTCTCTCATGTAATATAACGACCTCTGCTTTGCTAAGACCAAATATGTAAGAAATCTTCACCTTCGTCATTCCTTCTCTCGTCTTATGAGTTTAAAAATGAAAATCCATATTCCCCTCATACCGACGACGTAGACGACGAAGTGGCATTTTTCGTTCACTATAGGAATGACAAACGCAAAGATTTACGACTTTGTTCTTGTCTTCAACATTAAAGCTTCTGAAAAATGCGCACAGAGTCTGAAGTCAAACTTCATACACGAAGTGACATCACATTATCAGAGACATTCATCATCTAATCCTTTTGCCTGCACATCTTCCCTTTGCTCTTTCACATCAAATATGCCAATTTTAAATGTAAATAGGTGAATATATACTAACATGGGGAGGTAATATCGATTTAACTGAGTGAAAGTGAAAGTTCCATTGAAATCGATCAACCTTTAGAAGAGCTACTGTCGTCATCTTAAAAAAATTAAAGTCAAACAAACCTAACCAAGAAATTCCTTACATAATGTACCGATGCAAATGAATCTGATAACGATAACTGCAACGTGTATACACATATCCTGTCACGAACCATCAAAACACACGTCTGACTGCTTTGTCGTGAACAAGTTGAAAAGGTTGTAATAAGAAAAAACTTGATGTGTTTTCCGATTCACAACGTGGTCATATCGTTTAATTGAGTACGGAATTATACTACTAACCATTACTAAAAACCTGACAGTAAAGAACCGCAGTCAAATCACCGCAGCATTTACATTCAAAAAATAACAAAAAGCGGAACCAATCGTACTTCTACTTCCTGCCTCATACATAGCCCCAATCGAAGTACTAGGTTCATTCGTCATTATCGCTATTGGACATCTGTTAAAACACAAAGCAGGCAAATTAACTGTACCACATGAGTCAAACTGACCATTTTTTTAACTATAGTATTTGTTCGCTGTTTGCAGTCACAGTCAGGTCAATATATTCATGTGTTTTGCCGCGCACTTTGCATATGAAACTGCCCTGCAAACGCTCTCAAAATCGTAATCTGTGGCAATCTGTTTCCCTATGAACAAAATCGTAATGTAAAAAACAGAGAAGTTCTACTGCCGCATTTATACTTCCACTCTCAATTACAAGAATTGTTGTTTTATGCATGTACAACTACACACTGTTCATAATATATTATGTTTGAACGTTTGAAGACTACAACCAAACAAATGTCAAGTCAACAGACACGACGACTTGCTTAGTAAAAACGGAAGTCCAGTCTCAGAAGCTGTCACATGTATAGTACAGAAATACATACTAAGGATTGTACGAAAGTCAAATAAAGGGACTCAACATCCTTGACGCTGCTCGGAATGACGTTACATCATCCAACCCTACGCATCAAGCGACGTTAATCAAACTTTAAATTCATCTTCACTCCCTAAAGATCTCAAGACCATCATCCCTTCCCACATGCAGTGTACTTTCAAGCATCAGTAAAACACTAAATCATTTACTCCTTATGTTCTGAATGATGTGAAATATGAGTGTTTAGTCGTTCCTGGTCGTCAGACGGGAGCCTGCTAGTGTCATCAAAAGATGAGACAACCAAGTACGACACAAGTATAAAGAGCTGACCTAGTCATCTGAGCCAACAGCCAACAACGTTACATTGCTGAGCATGTTGATATCGTGCTCGTAGTACACAAAACTATTTAACCTGACTGTTATTTATGATTGTGATATTATGGTATATTAACAAAACGTGACGCCAAAATAAATAGTAGAACCAGATTCAGCCGACTACGTTCAATCGACAAAACCAAATGTGATCCGCGTCGTACAGTACTGTAACATTAAATCCTTACGTCGTGAAGCATACAATTTTACATAAGATTACAAAGACCAACGCAACAGAACGAAATTCCGGTTAGAATTCTGAAATCAATATTCTTATTCTATCTGTCTTACGGAAACAACGTGGTCAAATTCACTGCAGCGATAAATTAGAAATGTCCCCGGAAGAGACATTCTGGAACAGGAATGTCAAGTAGTTCAAGATAAGGTATTATGTGTCGTCACAGCCTTATTCTTTACACAGAAGCATGGATGTGACTTAAACAAGATAGCACTTTGTTTGACAACCCCACCAGTTTTGGAGAAAATGATTAAATAACACACGCAAAGATTTCATCTTCTTCACAACTGAGGGGCGATAAGAACAACGTGCGCACCTCTGATCTAAGGAGCATGCATATCACAAGAAAATGAAGTTTCTCTGAATAGGATCCACTCACTCCAATGGAATAATCACATTGCCCTTATGATACCACGACGCGAAGACGACGCAAAGTCTCAAGACTCAATCTTTTAAATGAGCCCTCAAATCTGTTCACACATCAAGGAATTTACAATTGTTGTCCAATCACTTCTCCAAAACGGTTCACAAAGGTTGCAATTTTGTAAGTAATGAATGAGGAAACGACGGTACATTTTGTACTGTAACAGCGAAGCGCATTTGCAACAAAGACATGTTGAACGACGGGTCAACAGCCAGTGCAGAGAAAGCATGGAACGTCTTACATAGTGCAGAGAAATGGTCAATGTATAAAATAAAAGGAAAGTACAATAGTGTAACTTTTATCGGGAGAATTGTCCGAAAGTCAAATGAACGGGTCTCTGGGAAAACCCAGCGGAGTCGAGACCGTCGAGAGGAATAACCGGAGCAGGAGCAAAAAGCAGTGTAGTTTGGAGCACAAACGCCTACAGAATGAGATGACTTCTACTATACTATACCCAAACTGTTCCAGAGCAGTTTGTCGGAGTGTCGGGAGTTTTTGGAATCGACTCTGTACTTCTTCTCTGCTCCGGCTGAACTACCACGAAGAGGACAGCATCTAAAGCAAGCATGCACCGACTACGATCGAAAGCACAGCCGGATTCTCCCCATAAACCTACTCACGTGCATTTACGAACGACTCTTTTCGTCTTTTCCTTTTCGCCTATGATCCAGTACTATGTGAGGCAGTCCAAGAAAGATGCACATGTTGTTTCTCTCGCCCTCCTGCTCTTTTCTGTATTTCTTAGTACGTACCATATGCAATCCTACCCAATCTTGGCCCTGTTCTGGGTTTCTGCAGTCAAAAAAAACTCCCACGTCGTCTGCTCTTTCGCCGCTCTTTCTTTATTCTGTCCGAGACATTATACACTTACAGTTTCGACTGCAATGCAACGGAAAATTCGGTCACACTAACCCTGTACTTTTGCCGCAACAACTACATCACACAACACAACATGCACCCAAAAAATCTGAACAATCTGATCTGTTTGACTCTTCCTCTTTGAGCTTCAACATGTGGTTTCCTCTACTGGATAACGTAAACAAAGCAGACAAGCATGAAAGGCAAGAACAGCTTAACGTCTCAACTTAGTCAACGAGCCGGAACCTAATGAGAAAAAGATGAGATCACTCGACAGTGAAGTATCGACCCAACATATTTATAATCTTAAAAAGCTAAATCGCATCTTTCATCTTAGAATTTCTGCACTTTCTAATAAGGCACCCACAATATCACATTGTGACATGCAGCAAAATCCTTTAATTTTTAATGCTTTCATCAACATTGTGCACCACCACTAAATGTCAACACAACAAATCGAAAAAGATTCACAAAATCAACAACCCACTGAAACTAAAGAACTTAACTTCACCACAATCAATCCCAGTGAGTGTTCCGGAATTTTGTCAATTCACTAACCGCAGCAACGAGAACAGCCTTACTTGTTTAGCAATAATTTTCAATTTCACTATCTTTCAGTTTCTATAACGAACTCAAGTGCATTGGAGAAGAAAAATAAAATCATTCATCCGAAAGAAAGATGGGAAGTGGAAACGAAACCCAGAAATTCTTTCACATGCGAAAGAGACTTCAATTTGAGATAAAAGTTTTACTGGTAACATGGATACTTTTACCCCAGTCTCTGGAAAGTCGCTAGTGAACAGAGAACACAGTCGCTCCTCTTCATAGAATATAGAAAATCAACATATATACAGAGAAAGATGTATCTCAAAATATAAGAAGGTTCAAACCCTTTAATTTAATTCTCAAGGTTCATCCAACTATAAAAGTAATGGAATGTGCCTTTAGGACGTTACTCAACTTGATTGAAAAAGCTTGAACTAATCGAATTGACCAATAAGTTTCTTTTTGGATGTAGAAATAATTTCACTTCCGCTGAAGATCTGTACGTTTTGTAGTCACGAGACACAGCTGCTTGCATCACTTCCATTCCCCATCACACCGTGTTGGCAAACAATCATTCTCTTCAACAACTACAAATTATTGTTTAACTGTATTGCGTGAGCAGAAACTTGCCATTGTTTTAGTTAATACATGAATTTTGTATCGCAAAAGCGTAATTATCAAATACTCAGAGCAATCATGAAAATTCTTGCTGTGTCTCGTTGTAAAAGATTCCATGAGCATGGGACTATAATTTGACAATGCAATGCGCATCCTCTCATCAAACAAACATGAAGTCTAAGTTACATCGTCCTTACATTAATAAACAACAAAACAACCTAAGTTCATAAACTCATACTGAAGCTTTCGCTCGCAAGTCGCAACATGAGCTACACGGCAGAGCGAGTCAAAGCACTAATTGCAATTTGTGACTTGAATGCATAGGAAGTAGAGTTAAAGAAGGATTTGTATTGAACATGAAATCAAAATTGTGAGCACTTATCTTTCACAATCAAAGGAATGAAGGAGTGCTCAGATAGCAATAAAGAAAGGGTGACTCAACAATGCTCCAACACTTTCCGAGCTATCGTAATACGGAATTAATTATAGAATGCTAATAAGTGTAAATTATACTATTATTCTGAGTGACGAATGGCATAAAAAAGTTAATTGTCGTAAAGTCAAGATATAAAGGAAGAAAGAGTTTAATGGTCAAAATTTTAACCATATCAAGAACGTTGCATATACATCTGAGAAATTGTTCTACTTTCAACGACACAAATGGAATTCTTGCTGACTGCATGTAAACTCTGCAAAAACCCTAATGATTGCCTGCCATTCAATGGTGCTACTTGGTGAAAAACTAAGTAAGTGGATGGTTGGTTGTCTGAAGTGGAGAATTGCTGTAATTTCCTTCCCTCGCCTTCCACAACTTAATTCTTAAAATTCTCATTAAGAGAATACGCTGATGCAGATGAATCCTTACCGTTTCTGACTGAAGGACGCGGCAGAGCAAAATTTGGTCCTAGTTTTCCACGTCGGTACAGTGTTGAATTCCTCCTGTATACGGCAATAGGAGTAGGTTTGCCAATGACTTTAACAGGACGGTTCATTTTGCGGGAAGATTGTCTTCGTCTTATCACTCCTCTCACACATACTTTTTCTTCTGAAACTGTTGCTGAGTACTCCTCTTGGTCTGCGTGATCACTAGTTAGCATTATCCCAGTGTAGTTGGGACTGGCCAATAAATTACCAGCCATCTTATCACGAATAAGATCAATTTCTCTGTCATTCTCTATCTCCTCTAAAGTTCTGCCCCCTTCGCATGAAATAGCAGATCTCGTGGCCAAATTGTATTCATCTTTATCACCATTAACTGTCGAAGGAGAGCAGATGACTTTGGTAATGAGGACATTCTTCGCGTGGCTTTCACACCTCAGTCTCGGCAATCGTATTTCCATTGTTTCAAATTTGTGTCCCTTTTCGTTCTTTGTACCAAAGAAAGCATGATGTGTTGATTTCGACTCTGAAACTTTTTCCAATTTAGACTTTCGTCTCTCTGGAGGAATAAAAATAAGTGGATCCAATGGTTGAAACGACAAAACTTGTCTTTTTGGTCTATTCACAAAGACTTGATAAATACTGCTGGAGTCTTCAGAAAATACTGAATCACTTCGACCAGGTGTCATGACAGCATTGTTCAAAGAAGGCGAAGAAATGACTGGAACGGATCCTGCTGAGGTTGCTGGCGGAACTTTTTTCCGTACACTACGACGACGTCGGCTGCTATTCCGCCTGACAACAGAGGATCTAATAGGATACGCTACTCTCCGCATACTGCTTCTTTTCAGATTTGTCCTTTGGAAATAGCCCTCTTTGCTCACGCTGAGAACCGGACCCTTTCCATTCTTTCTACGACCAAACACTTTGGCAGCCAAACCTATTGCCCATGTTCGGCCTAAGGAAAAACCTGAATCTCGAGAAGCACCGGAAGACGTTGTTAGAGTGGAACCCGGCTTTTGAGTCCACCAGAAACTTTTTGGTGTTTCATCAGTCTTGCAAGATGGACTGGTCGTCGAACACCTCTCCCGTGTGGGCGTATGTCCCCGAATTCCTGGCCCAATCTTCCCATTTTGTTCACATGAGCCATCTCCACTACTACCATTTGTATGCATACTCAATTTTCCGCTATTGTAGTTGTAGCATCCGCTATCTAATAAAGACAAGTGTCTATCTAAAGCAACATTGTCACAAGATTTATCAATGTCACGTGGTAGATTAATTTTATCCGATTTCACAGAATGCACTTGAGAAGGATGAATCCGATCCTCTAACTCAACTGCAGAGCAGCTTAAACGACTCTTTCTTCCACCGTCTCCACTGCAATCACTTTCAATTCTACTCCTGCTTTGGCTTCCCGATTCTGAGGTGAGGCGTGATAAGGCGGAGTCTGTGCTACGTCTCAATGGTCTCGGAGATTCGGCCAACATGGTCAGGTAAAAATCATCTTCACAAATCTCGCCGTCATCTTCCGCTTGACCCTTCCGACGTCTTAGGTCTCCATTCACTCCATGCAATTCATCATCATTCGTTCCTAGCCGTCCATCTTCATCATCGTCTAAGAAGTCAGAATCTCCACTGCTCATTAACCTGTAAATCTTCTCTGCTCGTTCTCTCCGCCCAATATTGATGCCCTGCTTTCTCAAAATTATCCACTTGTTCACCGTGTCCTGGTCATGCTCGCCAGCATAGTTACCTCCACGAATCTCTGCATTCTTACAGTGATTTTCAGCAGATTCTTCTCTCTCGGGAGGCTGGGATTGACGTAATAGATTTTGTCTTTTGATGCCACAAGAGTTGTTATCCTGCTTATAATCTTCATCTTCGCCTAACTTGGTTTGACCGTTCGCAATGACGTCTACGCTAACCGTAACTTCCTCAAAGTTTCCATCTCTTCCCTTCGGTGACAGCTGGAAGCTTGATGGATCCTGGTTCTGTCGTCCACGTCTACCACTTTTTCGCACAGAAGCACGTTTAAATGAGTAACTACGCTGAAACCTCGCAGAGTCCGTTTCTTTATCTTTTTTGCGACGACCAACGAGTCGACGCAACTTGTCCCATGATAAAGCCTTCATTTTTTCCATTTCAAACACTAAAGCTGAATAGAAAAGCTTTCCAGACAATGATCATTAACTAGGTAAACGCACCATTTTTCGTGTCAAAGTGAAACTTCAAATCACTTTAAGTGTACGTATAAGGAAAGATCCGTCTGTTTTTATGTCTCTACTACCATTGACTCCCCATCGTTACATACTTCGAAAGAAAAGAAGTTAGCAACATCAATTCAGCACAACCACGAAAATTTCAAGCATCTCTCATATCACACACCAACACGGACACAAGGGAAGCTCTTCAATGAAAAGCGACAACAACTGAACATTATGTTGTTACTATTACTTCACACAACACTATTGCCCTGCATGGGTTGTAACGTTCTGCATCTTCCCAAAAAAATTTTATCATTGTCCCAATCCGTCGTACTAAACCAACTGTAGCCTGTCGTGTAAGACGAGCATGATGAAACTTTCTTCTTTAACTCCTTTCATGTCCTCTTCATCCGTTATGGTATACACGAGGTTCAAATGCGCAAGGAGCATCTGAATACATATAAGTATCTGAAGATGATTGTAAAATTGCGTGCAAACTTTCATTCACATTGATTCTGGCTAAATTTGAAATGCTACCAGGCCATAAAACTCCACAACTGTATTACAGTTCCACCATTCACAATAAGGACTTAACAATGATTTTTGCAAGGCTGACGCTTCGACCAATCAAGAGTTTATAAGAGCATAAAACGCATGGTGGAATTAGTAATCTCATCTCATTTTCTTTTGCAGCCAATTTATCATTTCACAGCTTGAGAACATTCTACAAAACTTCTGCATAGAAAATCAACAAAAACCACAAAACTGCCTGTGATCAAGGTTTTCTCATTCTCCAAACTAATCGTTTCATCCCACATACTTGGTGATTTGATAAGGTTCGTGGTGAGGGCAAATCCAAGTTCAATATTTAAAACCTCACAATTCTACATTAAAAATCACTGCACTCAGGGTAAAATTGCTAGTTATTACTTCAAGAAAGTGCATGGTGTCGCACGTTAGGTAAAGCACTGCATCAAAAACATATTATCTTGTGGCCTCCGCATTGAGGATTAGAAATGCAAAACGGATAAGCACGCAGAATAATAAAGCACTGCGCGACCGGAGCGTACCAGAACTGAATAATGACGATAATGTCATATCACATTTAATACCACCATCAGTGCAGTGCAGTGTGGAATCAATGATTTCATCCCACACAATCAAGTAATCAAGCACAATAAGCAGAGCATTTGCGAATAATTGTTATTGTTTTCGTGGAGGACCTTCAAATGAACAGACATCTTCAATGCTCAATTTCAATTTGGAGGACTCTGCGCACAATCAGACCGCGCTTTAACAATGCTGTGATTTCACGAAACACACGAGATAAAGTCGAGGGAATAGAACAAACGAAGCGAGCAATCTTTGCCCCTGATTGCAAATCGCCTTCAAGCCAGCTTAAAAAGGAAATTTTCACCCAAAGAAACAACTCCGGAACAAACTACACGAATTATGGGACATCAGAGATCGTTCTTAACGTCTTGAATGCATCACTTGGGAGTAACTTTGTGCATTCCAAATTTACGATTTCTCTCCTAAATGGAACTAGCCGAAAGAACAATCTATGAAAGTTCAGTCTGTCGGCAGCTTATTTACAAACACTGAGGTTGTGATATATAGAATGTATGTGTCAACACTTCATTCACTGTAATATGTATTACACTTTGTCACTAAATTTTTCTTCGGAAAGTCAACTTTGGTCTAGCGGAACACAGTTGGTAAAAAAATTGTAGTTTGTCTGCGAGCAAAGTTTAGAAAAGTCAAAAACTTGCTACTTTATTTAGTGATTTCAATTCCACTGACGACGCGCACATGACTGAGCCAAATTCAGTTAGCACTTCGCGACATTCACGAGGGGGGAACTGACTCGAGTGCAGCTGACTTGTGTGCCAGTGCCGCGCTGTACAGGTACTGAAGTAGTGACGATATGATTCGAGTGCTGTACTCCTCAAAGAATCTCACTGACAAAACAGAGAGAGGAGAACAAGTCAAAGGTAGTCAAAACTGAATGGAGGTACAGCGTTCGTCCCATCATTCATCATTAATTGCCGTCTTAGTATCAAGCAAGCTCTTCGCTGAATTCTTTCATACTACACCTCTACCCCACAAATCGCAATACCAGAAGCTCTGGCGGACTGAGTCTCTGAAGAACAAGGAGTAAAGTTTGCAAAACAATCAGACACAGAGCTGCTTCATTTTCGTCATATTACTGCTTACTCTCATAGTAATGCACTGTCGAAGGATTTTCACACGATTTCCATTATGGCCTTATTGTTAACTGCGCTTGCATCGATTATGTGTTGTCATTGTCATCCTTCTCTGGTAGTCTCAACAACACACATTCCAATTCAGCGTTGGACTTTAAAACGCCGGACGGACACAAGCACAACCGAGCGTCATGTTATATTATTTTCGTGTCGCATTCGCAATGTAACTGCAATCGGCTCTCATTCCCACCTCACGTAAGATTAACCGACCCACACATAACACACACATATCTTCCGAGGTCACTTTGCTCACAATTTTTCTGCAGGGCCTTTTATTACTATGGTTGACAGCCAAGGCATTCAGTCAGACAGGTCAGGTTGCATAAATCCAAACTAAATTGCAGACAACGATGCATGACCTTTTTACAGCGCACGACTAAACAAAAACATTCCCGAGCTATCTTCAGAACAATTATTTGTTATTCTTTTTGTTTCGAGTCAACCTTATGCAACTTCTACTGTATCACAATAGCGGTGTCATATTACACAGACAACGTTAGACACATAACTTTCCCTCAAAAACACTCAATGATTACTAAATAATTTCTCACTCCATTGTAACATTGTTATATATTTTAGACCCGCGTGCTTACACAAAGAGAAGTTTGCACTCAAGAAAAAGTAATAGTTGCTGAAAATGAAAACGGAAAAGACGACTCATAGTCGTTCGTGAACAATACTGTGCCAACTTCCGGCCCTACTTCGATGACTGTGCTTGTGATTATGAAAATTCAACAAAAGCAGTTTTGGTACTTATGCCCTTCCGACACCTTCGCCAACACTTCGGAGCATGCCACAGCATGTCTCATCCTTATCAAGGAGGAAAACTGAGTCTAACTAGCTTTTAATACACACATTGTTATCAGGAATAAAACATTATATGTGTGCACAACCATGCCAGGTATGCACGATACTGGCAAGTTGGTGAGCTTCAACGCCGTGATCTCATGATCCTCACACTCTTACTGCCGTGTAATGTAATGCAAATATAAAATGACTCTCACTCCACACAGGTCTAGTTCAGTTTAAAAACCGAAGCAATCCCCAGTCAATAATACGATGACGGTTATGCTTGCCACATAGAATAGCGATTCTGTGGTTCAGCTTGGCCACCACAACACAGCATGCATGAGCATGCAAAACGCCAGTTCTGAAAAGGAAGAACTTGTTACAAGTTTCGATGGTGGAAGTGGAGACCACGGTGAAATGAGAAGGACCTTTACTCCACGGATGATCATCTCTCCTGAAAACTCCCCCCGCACCTACTTCTCAATTCCTCTCTTCAGTTCCTATCTGTGAAAACAAGCAATGTACTGTTCAACGGTTCGACCATGAAGGCCGCAGGTATGCAATTGTACAGGCTCTGGCTTTGCGGTGAGGCCAGTTAGTCAGTCCAGACAGTACCTTCACCCCGTCATCTCTTCGAACCACCAAGTAGCTTCACTTTATCATTCCAAGCAAATCCACAATCTTATATGCACAGTGCATATAATTCGGCATGTGCGTCAAATACTAAAGTCCACCACCTCCACCGTACCAATTCTTCCCGTCCACTTCCATACAGGGCCGGTCATTCGAGTGCATAATGTGCAAAATGGCAAAAGAGACTATATTCATGTTCAGGGCCGTAATACGTGTCTTCCCAGGCGCATCGTGCTTACCAAACCAATGAACGTCGCAAATCCAGTTTCTGGTACCGTGCTCTCCGTGTTGACAGACAAACTAACTCAATCAAACCATCTACAAACCAAAGGATGAAATTTGTTACAGACTTCTTCAGATTTGTGACGCGAAACCCGTGGCAAATACATCCTTATCAGTAATCTCCGTAATTACAACGCCGAGTCTTTATCGCAATTCGCAAGCTTGCAAGGAAATCTGTCCAAAATATACGCGTATATTACTAGTAGTACTACTAATACACACAATTCTCCTCCTACTTCTTCTTTGACGACGACCTCCGCTTCCTAACAACTCAAAGCCCTTAACTTATGTTTCCAAAAAATGCAAATATTAAGCATAGTATAATCAAATAGTAATCACACAGAAAGATTCAAACTTACTTAACACAACAATAACTTGCAAATTCTATTCTCTATTTTGGTAATGCCATTATGCCAAATGTTATTACATCACATTGAAAATCGTTTTATATATTGTAGACACACACTGCACACCATACTAATGGGATAGCTACGTTAATATTGCGTTCCTTGAAGATTGACGGAACTCCCACGACGAGGTATGTAATTGCAACGTAAATTGCAGCAAGACAGTCACAGTCGTAGTCGTAGCACAACAATTCCCATTTGCACTTTACGAACAGAAAAGATTATCCGGTCTACGATGTGTTGCATCACACAGTCATCTTTTCATGATTGCCATTTTATTAAATCACATCACGATTATGATGCGTCACTTATTATTGTCCCCAATAATATTCTCACGCGTACAAAAGAGCAATATAATGCAAAAAACATAAAGCGTAGGCAAGTCATGTGTCAAGTGTACAAAAGTGACATCGAACACATTATGGAACTTTTTACATTTTCACTGAATATATTTGACTCTCTTTATGAAAAACAATAGTAAGTGCTCAGGGCAGGACTTTAAATAATAGGGAAACACGCATATAAATTACGAAGGAAGAATATATACCAATTCCGTTAAAGAGTGCCAACGCGATGCTATCGTGTCATCCGTGAGTATTGTTGTTTTTCATTATTTTGCCAGTTGTTTTATCGCAAGACGTAAAGGAAAAATCCATTACTACAGCCAGATTCCCGGTTGAAAGCTTTCATATTCCTTATTAGCAAGACCTCATGCAAACCCAACATCCAATTGTTTCCTCAGTCGGCGCTCGGCACTCTATAATGAGAATGACCAATGTCACAACAAAGGCTAGCAAATTGTGACCTGTCATAAATTCCTATTCGGTATTAACGTTCGCCTGACTAACAACGACGGACTCGACAAGTCCTGTTTAATAGTGAAAAGCACGGTAGTACCACAACAATAACAAGCACGACAGAAGGAAAGAGCTGGTTGATGCTGTCTATTATGTGCAGAAGCTTGTTTAATAAGCGAGCAAAGTTCAATGAATGGATGTTGACGGGGAAGAAAACGAAACTTCTGTTACAGCTATAGATCGGATTTTCACATGGCTCGAGGGATATCTGTCTGTCCTGATCCCGAATCCCGTCCACCCAACTTTGCATATTCGTTGATCATCCCAAGAAAAAAGATACGCTTTTGTACATTTTGCAATTTAACTTTGCAATGGGTGCCCCATGAGCATTCAAGATTGAACACCTCCTATACATTCAAGACCGCGGGCTTGTCGTTCTAACATACTTTCAACAACCCAACTGACAGGTAAAATGACAGTTCGAACAAACTGAAAGCATAATAACGAGCACGTTACTCTCTAATCATACTTTACGCTTGGGATGTAAGGATGTAATAGGCTTTCGCTAAGGATAAGGATGCCCGACGGTTCCTCCGTCTAAGTATTTCCTTGTTGAATATTACATTGCATGTCTTCCCCATTTTTATAGCTAGACTCTTCGTGAGTACAAAAAGAATGAAAGGAAGAAGACTTCAGAATATAATACACTACAAACTCTCCAATTGTGGCTTCCCATACCGAAATTCACAAGAGTACCCTGTTCACACCATATTACAACCACATTTCAGAGTTTGTTTCCGGAAAACAATCCTTTAATCTCAAATTATCCTTGTTACTTCGTTAGTGAAAATCTCAAATTATTATGGTGACTTGTTTGAACAAAGCCATGTCTTTGTAAAGACTAAATGCGATTCACGATAAGCATGAATGATCTAAAAAGGATGCTAATATTCATATGACAGTAAAAACAAAACGTTATGGTTATTTATATCAATTCGGAAAATAGCACACCTATTCTGAAAATGCCATCTTTATTAACCATAATCATTTGTCTATGCAAATTGGATACTTAATGGCAAAGGACGTCAAATAGTGAAAACGTCATAAACGCTTGTTAGTGAAACGTTTAATTCTTTCACAAATGAAGCATCCTTATAGCAGATTATACCATTTGCATGAACACTTAAGACATGAATTATGATTATGAATACAGCTCAACCCACTCATTAATGTGATATTCACAATATGAGGGAAGTCAGTCCACACACTCTACTCTCACACCCTTTAGCATGTTTAAAATAAAATTACAGGTCAGCTCGCGATATTTAATGAATTTACATTTGCCTAAAAAGCAGAGTCAGTCGAAGGTAAAATATACGCCCCTCGGAAAAATAAAGATCGCATTAAATTAAATGTACAATCTTCTTAACACAACGACGCAGGTTCGTGCGTATGAACACCACAGATCAAAGGTAAAAATTAGCACATTACTATATACTACAAAAATGCCACGCGCGATGGATTGCATCAATATTAATCTTGAAATTCATACGCTTGAGTCTCTTTAAATTATAACAACGATCAAGTTCGCACACCTAATTCCTGAATCCGAACCAAAATATACAGTAGTAACATGATAATGACTCAACCCATACAAAGGATAATATAATCGAGTACGACGCACCTGAAATATTCTACTGTACGTCTGAAAGCTAATTCATTGTAGGTACACGATACCGTCACTTCGGAAAATTCCGTTTAGCATAATCATAATGATCCACAACATTCACATTCCTTCCTTCTCTACAACAAGCATGAGAGAATTGAAAATACCATAGTACCACGCCATCAAGAATGTTCATCCGCACAGGCATGCGACCAATAATTAGAGTCAAGGAGTTACATGCACTGAATGATTGCGCATAAATAAGAGTGAGATGGAACGATACATGAGAAATCACTTTACAGTTATGCTTCACTAGCCTTCATTTTCACCACAACATTGAAGGGCTCTTGAAACTACGTTTCCTCTCATGCTATCGTGAATTCAATAATAGTGTTATTATGTTGTCGTTCAGTTCATTCAGAGAAATAATACGAACTGGTGCTTTATCCTTAATACAGAGCCCCTTGACAACTCGGGACGTTCAATCATATATGTCGTACAGTTAAAGATCAAGTCTAACGACGTAACGAACCACTAAAGATTCAATTGTACTGGAACAATATTGCTACCAGCTTCTCATAATTGTCCACGTCAAAACTTTTAAATACACCTAAATCGCAGTAGGAGACAGTGAAAACTTATGTATGAGTGTATAAACGCCCTAAAGAATACATTTTCTAAGCAAAAATGACTTCGAATAAACAATATTCTTTATTAAAGCCACCATCGTGAGCAACCATGAAGTTACATCTTCATAAATTCTCAATGTACATGTACGAAATACTAATTCGTGAACACTTTTCATCCAAATTCAACCGGCGATATAAAAGACTTCATCATTCATTATTGTAACTAAGTTTCAATCCCACGAAGATGTACGCAAAGAAAGTGGTTAGGCCCCATCGAGCTTATAAGGTAAGAATATACTAAGAACGCTAAAAAGAATAAATATCAAATCCATTTTTCAGCTCAACCTAACAGGTCAGGGTGCGAGAAACAAAAAATACAATCTTTACCTTTTACAAAGACATACACTTATGACAATGATTCCACCCTATGTAGTATGTACATATGCCTACATAATTCTAAACGAATTCAAATCCTGACAACGTAGTACACAATAAAGCAATCTACATGTTCATACCTACGCATTTCATTTCGGGAGATTTGCATTTCTTGTCAAGTAAGTGCTTAGCTTACACCTTACACGTGAGTTTGAACGTGTTAGCACAACTTAAATGTCACCCTTCAGAATTCAACACTGTCACTCTGTAGCAGTTTCAATTTACAAGTTTATGATATTTTCTTTCTTGCATCACTAGTCTATTTTTATTCTTGCATTGCTACAGAAACACCATCACCGCATCTTCCATTAAAAACTGCTATAAAATGAATCTTTAGTATGTGAACCAAATGCGAAATAATGGCCCTTACATCAACATTTGAAAATCAGAATGAAAGTGAAGAATTGCTACAACACGTTAATGTGTTGCTAACAATCACAAACCTCTCAAAAATTGCATTTAAAACGAACGGAATGATTAATAAAGGAAGTGAGCAGTGCAACTGTGGAACGTTACACAATAGAAACTTATACAGTGGTTGCAACTTGCAAGCATGTCAACACTGAAAATTTTTATTGAAATTACTTTGATTGTTGTTACACATCAAGTGATTCTTACTGATTAACAAATACTGTCACCTAGTTCCCACAATAATAATCAGCACTGAACAATATTGTACAGTAAGCAGTAGTACACTTGAAAGTAATGTATAATGATAATGACTTTTAGTGACAGTTAGTGAGAAGAACTCATTTGATGACTGTGTGCTTCACCAACAATTCACATTACTTCACATTATAATGGTGATTGCATACGATACGATGATACGAATGTTTAAGTGTCGTAAAGAAAGCTGAACAAAGGCAAACCTAGAACGCAGCCTCACTTACTAAACTAACGAGCATATGTAACGTAAAACGTAATCTCAGCTCAGCCTCAATCGTGTGGTTCTTTCTAGTCTGTCTGTCTGTCAAAGCTGCACAAATCCCATCTACACACACAACTTGGGAATACAAACGGAATACCAACTGCTTAAAACATTATCCTTCAGCTTCGAACAACTTTTGCTACTCAAACGTCGTTTTGTATATTGTAGAAAGCAGAACCAAATAAAGTCCTCAACAGTAATTATTTAGTTTTTAATAATTACAGGAAAATGGTAAACAGAGATGTTGAGTTTTGCTGTGTGGTACTTAATACAAGATCCAATATCCAGTAATCCTAGCCAATATAATTATAATAATTAAATTCAGAGCTATAGAATAAGTTTAAAGTGCATGCAAATGAAATTCTAATCACTCCGGATTTTTGTTAGATTCTCCAATGCACCTAGATTTTTTAAAGAAGTTGAGCAAAGTTCAGTTTTGTTAAAACACGATTTTATACTCTGGGCATTTTCTTTCACGCTTGGCTAACGATAGCGTATGTACCGACTATGTAAATTACATATAAAGATATAAACCAAGCGGCCTATTATGACAACACATGAGAAAAAGGATCGTATGTCCTCCGCTGCAATTCCGAAAGAAACCCGTCAGATTTCCGGTAAACATGAACTTCACCTAAAGAAACATTCCTGAGCATAAAAGAAGTACGGAAAGGTGTCTTCAACCTTAACCTTTCATACCAAAGAATGCGTATTTCTTCATTCCATTGTTCACGAGAATTCATCCGCGAAGAACAAAACATTAACATGTTTATCGTTATTACTAAACCAGCGAATGAAAAATGAAAGTAGTGAGCTATATGCGAGAGACAATGGCAATGGGCGGATAATAAGTTAATAAATGTTTATTACATTTACAACTCTTAAATTTTTGAAACATGAGATCAATTCAAATTATAGACTTGAAACTGCTAGAAATATTTTACCGAATGTCATCCTGGCATATTATTAACTATTGAACCAAGATTTCGGAATAAATAATGGACATTCATGCAAACATAAAACAGAAGACCTTGATTGGGTATACAAATGTAAATGAAAAAATGGAAATGGAACGTAGAGAAACAGAAGCAAATTTTATCTTGTATGCAAGAACAACCCAGAACAACGACTCGTTTCATTATCCGCCCTTCTGACTTATGACGTCCAATGTATTTTAACTTCAGTAAACTTTAAATCAACAAACTAAAAATACTATGTATACATGCACACTGCAGACTTTCTTCCCAAAGCTTCATCCGCACAAATAACTAAACAATGCCAATGTTAATTTGCATGAACTAGATTTGAGCTACTAAACTTTGGAGTCAATTGGTTCATGTCTTTCATGGCCCTTTTGCTTGCTTTATTACAAGTACCGCTCAGTGGTTCAATGTAATAACTTTCCTGCTGTATATTGATCATCCTTATCGTCAGCAGTAACGACAAAATTTACAAA